>VXBL01010086.1:15885-45554 GCA_013400195.1 Aramus guarauna | reverse complement strand
CGCAGCGATGCCGCTGGGCCGGGCCGTCCTCCGCCCTCCGCTCGCCCCCAGCACAGCGCAGGCCCGGGGGTTCCGCGGAACCGAGCCGAGCCAGGGCGGCTGGGGGAGCCCAGGGGGCCGGGGCCGGCGGCGGAGGTTCGTACCGCCCGGCCCGAGCAGGAGGAGCGGGCTGCCGCGCCTCAGGGGGACCCCGCGCCTCAGGGGGGCGGCGGCGGCCGGGTGAGGGAGGCGGGCAGAGGCGGGACCCGGGTGGAGCCCGGCCGGGCCTGAGCTTCAACTCAAATAAACCAGAATTAAAAAAAGCAACAACAAACCAAAGCCCTAAAAAGACTTTTAAAACCACATTTGGAGCCACGGCCGGTTCTTTAGGGCCTGCTGTAGCCTCGCACCGCCTGAAATCAGGCAGGAGAGGCCGTCGGCGGGCGGCAGCAGGGCTGAGGGGACCGAGTCCCCGGGGGAGGGATGGAGCTTGCTGGGCAGCTGGGGAAGAGGTTTGGTTTCTCCCAGGTAATACTAATTTCCTGATAGTCGGTGATAAAGTGCCCTCAGAGCGGGTGAGCAGTGGGGCTGTGGAGAGCCAGGCCACCTTCTTCCCTCTCTCACTGTCCAGGACAGGATGAAGCCTTGGTGGATAGATACCCTGTACCAAAACAGCCAGGTTGGAGTAGATAAGCTTGGTCTAGGAGATGTTTCCTTTGCACACTAAATCGATTATAGATGTAGCATGTTGTACAAAACATGTTTTTTAATCTCTCTGGCTTGCTTAAATGGCCTTTATTTAGCTAATAACATCATGTTGGAATAATGCCTTTGTCTGCTTTAATTGCATTCTAGTCCTGTTCACAGCGCTTTGCCAATCATGAGTAAAAAAACCCTCAAAACTTTCCTAAAATATTTAACATATTAAAAATTTTGCAGGTGTATATTTGTTTAAATGTACTTTTATAGCTGTAATCTGGCCTCATTACTAAATGAAGTGCTAAATTTAGCATAAAAGCTGTCAACATGTTCCAATCAACATGTCTTAATGACTGCCAACAAACGGAAGTGAGCCTTTCATGGAAAAAAAAGCTGAAAAGGTACAAATGCAGAACAATTTCAGATCAACTGCTTTGGTAAAAGTCCGCTTCTCGCTGCATTAGGTCACGATTTAAATCGATCCATTGTGTTTGTGCTATTATTTTCATTATTAATAGCAAAATTGAGTCGCTGCGGACAAGGCAACGCTCCTCCCGGGACCTGTTTGTGGTGTTTCCTTTGGTTAGCACCTACGCGTTGAGGTCTCCCAGCCAGCCATTTTTTTAAACCAGTTAACATCTGCCTTGTTAATTCCATCTAATGGAGGTTTGTAATCAAGATGTCAGGCGGTGCTAAATCAAGCACCTCCCCAAAGGGCAAAATGTGTAATGTCTGCATTACTGCCTTTATCAATCAGCTTGCAATTCTTATAAAAAGATTTTCTTTTTTTTATCCAGGCGTGTCTAACAGGGCCCTCTTTCATTAAAACCACCTAGACTTCTCTCTCTTTTTTTCCTTTTTTTTTTTTTTTTTTTCCTTCCCCTTTCAAGGTGTCCCAGAAGGTGTTCCTTTATTCTGGCCAAGACTGATGTTAGCGTGTTTCCTGCTTACCCTTGCTAAAATATCGGCTGCTATTGGCAGACTTCCAGTTCTTTCACGTTCCCCCCTTCATGCTTTTTAAGGGTTGTAGGAATTAACTTTTGTGGTTCAGAATATGAGAAATGCATTTTGAAGTGGCACCAGCTGACACCAGGTAGAGTTGTGGCTCTGAATTTCAAATGCTATTGATCATTTACCGGTGAATAGGGAATTTTAGTGCCATAGAGTACCTTTCATTTGCTTTCCTTTAGCTCTCCGGACTGGCAATTAGCTTTTAGACCTGAGTAAGGCTGAAGAATCTCAGTTTAAGGAAGATGAGAAATAGCAATGACTCTGTTTTCCAGGTGTCTCATGTCTTTTTTTTTTTTCTTTTTTTTTTTCCCCCAGGTTTTAATTACAATTGGAAGGCAGGTCTTTGATATATAGCATGGCTACTCATCAGCTTTTACAGACTAGGCAAAAGAAAAAGTCCTCTAAGGTAAAAACCTTGATGTCTGATGCTGCTGAAAATCTTGGCTCTCAGTTTTGGACCTGACACCTCTGTGCCTGATGAGGTGGGAGCACTTTCTGTTGTCTGCGCTGTTCTCAGTTGGATGATTTCCAATTTAGTGAGTCCAGGAAGATACAGCGCCGGGCTTTGACATGTATTTGACTAAATAAATGAAGACTCATTAGATGTGCACAGAGCTTTATTAGCAGGAAGAAAAGCAACTAATAGAGGAACTAAATTTAGTATACTTTCCATTGAGATTGTTCATGTTAGAATCGCACAGTGTTTAGTATTTACATCCAGTATTTACGTCGTACTGCTGGCACTTGTTTGACTCCACAATTAACTCTGGAGAGCTAAGCTGGCAGAAGACTGTATTTATTTTTTATTTTTTTTTGTGTAGGGGTGGTTGTCTGCTAAGTACCAGATTGGTGCAGTGGAGGGGGTGGGAACGTTCAGCTGTGATAAAAGGGGAGGGAATGACCAATGCAGTTCGCTTCTGAGTAAATCGTGCCAGATCTAATGATAATGATCCTTAAAACATTTAATCCTACCCATCTTAGACTTAATCTTCTCTGTGTAGTATGAAGACTGGAGAAACGTTAAAATTACATTTCTAAGCTACCTTCTTTTTCTACCAGCTGAGAGTTGTTTGTAAATATAACACTAAAATGGTGCTATTTTTGGCTTTGCCCTTCTTTTTCAGGAATTGTCGTTCCCCAACAAAATTGCTACCGAGCAGCAGTCTGTGGTGCTGGTGAAAAGACTTCTGGCCACCTCTGTGTCCTGTATAACGTACATGAGAGGGCTGTTCCCAGAGAGCTCTTACGGAACTCGCTATTTAGATGGTAACACTCAGTTTGTGCTGAATTCTTATTTATACTTGCTATATTTTAGCTATAATCTGCTTTACGTGTTAGCTCCGGTTGCTCATATATGTATGAGTTCAGTTGATGAGGAATTTTGCTGACAGGCCTTCTCAAGTCTGGATGCAGAGAAGGCAACCTAGAGCTGTTGGCCACTCACGGCTTTTCCCTTAGTGTTTCTTTTGGTTTAGAATCATTCCTTGGCGTTGCCAGCCCTGTGAATCAGGTCTCAGAGTCAGGAGATTGACTTAAAAAAACAGTAAGTTTTTAAAAATTAGCTCTGATTGGTATGTTTTATTTTCCTTTGGATTTTTGAGCCCTTGAGGTTCACATTTTCGGCTTTCCTTGTGAGATTGAAAGCAGGTTTGTTTGTTTTATTGTTGGGGTTTTTTTTCTGTGGAAACTTGTGCTTGGGAATCAGAACTTTAAGGAAAAAAAAAGTACTTTGTGAACCAAAGTCTGATCATAGAATCACAAGAATTAGAATTAGTGATGCTTTGATTCATCAACATCTTTATGTTCATTCAAGATGTGTTAGTAGGGTGTGAAGTGTCTTTCCATGCATTCCAATCAATTTCCATGTTTTCACTTAGGCAGTTAGTTGTCCTGAAATATGGTGATGTGGACTCGGTTGAGGGCACTGGAGATCCCAAATTGGCTCTTGATCACCCAACCCTGAAAAGCCACTGGTCTTTCTCATCAAATATCAGGTCTTTGAAGTGCCTTTTTGATCAGGAATGTTAACATCTGGTCTGCTCCTGCCTGCGAGGGCTCCTTGGTTCAATCCTAAGGTGTTAGTAATTCACCTCTTCATTTTGCAGGCCGGGTTTCCTCTTGCCATTCTGACTGAATGTGCGCAGTCATTTCTGTCGTATGGATGTTGGTGAAGTCTTGAGTGCAGAAATGAAGGTGTTAGGGAATGACGAAACAGGGAGGAGAGGAGGGAGGAGAGGACAGAAGCTGCTGGTGTTTCAAAATTAAGCCTTATCTCTAACACTTCTGGGAGAGCCCCTAGCATCTGAGGAAAGTCTTGACATTTGAAAATGCAGCAATAAGACTGTGTCAGCCCACCTGGGACTCAGTGGGAAACCAACATTTCCACTCAGCAAGGACCTCCAGATAAAGCATTTTATCCAAAAAAGGGCGGGTGACTGGCTTAGTTTCAGTGTTTGCCCAACAGCTGCGATAAGGATTGTAACTATGTGCTAAATCTGGTTTTGCAGACCTCTGTCTAAAAATTCTCCGAGAAGATAAAAGCTGTCTGGGATCGTTGCAGATAGTCAAGTGGTAAGTGAGTAACAGCGAAATTAAGACAAGATTGTGCTGAGTAGCAAGACATCTACCCCTTGCATTCTTCTTCTTCCTGACTTTGAAAATATCGTGCCCAGTAGCACTATCAACTGTGCCAGCGCAACTCCCGCTGCTGCAGCTTGTGTGCTTGGCCCTCTGCGTAAGCAAGACAGAATTAGCTGACCAAGATCATGTGAGTTCAAGGACTGTTGAAGTGTTGACTGCAGTGAGGTTATGGTCAGGCCCCAGAGCACGCACAGCCAGTGTAGGTACAGAGAGAGGGTAAATAAAATCATGAGACTGATGCTGTTGTTGTTTAGTCTTTTCTAGTTTCACTTTTTATAGAGATTCTTGCAGCTTGTTTTTGTAGTATGTGCAATATTTTATCTCCCTGGATATTGTGTTTCAACTTTCTTGTGTGATATTTAGGATGTATTTCAGAGCTGGCATGTTCCCAACATGCAAAGCCTGACTTTGATGTGCTAAAGGAGATACCTAGCTGCACATCCTTTGACTCAGAGAGTAAATATCTGACCATTGCTACCTCGAATAATGTTTACTACTTTGAGAAAGTCCATAGCTGTAAACTATGCATCAGATAACAAAGATTTACAAGACCAGACATGTCAGGCTGTGTTCAGGTTGAAGTTTCAGCCAAGCTCTGTCCGAGGCCAGTGGGAAAAGAGCCATCAGAGATCAAGCTGGGGAGCCAGAACAGAGCAGCGAGCAGAGAGCTACTCAGAGCCAGCCTTAGGCCACGAATCCTTGTCTTCCTCAGGATTTAAGTGGGCTCTCGACTGACAGGATGTGACCCTACAAGTATAAACAGTGCACAAACGCCAAGGGGAGGAGAGTGCCTTTATAATGGTTGACCTGGAAAGGACTTTACAAGCCCAAAATGTTGCTAGCTGTGTTGTCTTAATTCCAGAAAAGAAAAATAAATGCACTGTAAACTGTATCTAATGAGTGTGTGTTTACAGATCAGGAAATAAATATTGCTGGTTAGTATTAACATGTTTTTTCCTGGCAGGATTCAAGGGTGTTTTGATGCTTTGGAGAGGCAGTATGTAAGTTTTTTCATGTTTTTAATGGAGTTTCCTATTTCTTCATAAAGTATGGACAAAACTATCTTTCACTTCCTGCTTTATATTTTTGTCGTCATCTTGCATGCACACAACACGCGTTCACAGCTGTGGGATAGGAGAAAGACCCTGCCCTGAGCATATACGTGTGAGAGTTGGGATTTTATTCCTTGAGCCTGAATATTGACCGCTGTTACTCTCTAGGCTTCCCTGCACATGGTGTGTGAACTAATTTGCAGCCTGAAATGGATTTCCCTCAGTTCTGTGTTCTACATTTGCGTTCTGTAACGTCGGGATAGAGACGCTGCTGGTCAGAACTGAGTTCTTGATCTCTATGCCTGTTTTCTTGAGATTCTTCTGTGCTGCTGCTTTCCTTCATCTCCTTTCCCCATGTCTTTTCCCTTCTTCTCATCTTCTCTAGCTCTCCTAGCTTTTCCTCTTGGGTCCAGAATTGAGTACTTTTTTTCAAAAGTAATTCATCAAGTAATGTATATAGCTGGTTCCAGAACAAAAACAGCTAGTAAGTGATCACGTTCCTTACTGATTCTTACATTAAAAACTGCTCTGCACAGGAAAAAGCACTGTTGGGGGTCATCTCTGTCAGCGCTGTTCATCAAACCGGCTCTCATCTAGATCAGCTGAAGTGGTGTTCGTTTCGGCACTGATGGTCAGATGGGCTCTTATACATCAGTACAACTGTCAGTGTGCATTAGATAATTCAAAATGTTGTGAACTTGGCTTATTGATTGCTGATGGTTCTGGGAGGTATTTAGTCCTCTGCTATTTATGAGACATAAATTAATTGTTATTTGACAAGGATTAAAGAAAAAAACAGAGATATCTAATGCATGTTCTAGAATTGTTTTTAAGAGCAGTCCCAGGTACATTTTCTTGCTATAGGATAAATTAAATACCTTTGGGAAGTTTCATAGCAGAGAGCAAATATTAGTCGTCAGTAGGGATGGATGGTCTTGTAAAAGGGTTTTAAATCACCATAGCCTTTGGAGATTTGTTTAGGAAGAGTCTGGAGAGAGAAGTCTGACCTTGCAGTTGTTTTCTTGGGAAGCTGCGCGGAAAGCCAAACAAACTGGCCACTAGGTGTTGCTGATGCTGTGCTATGAAAGAATCTGCATTAAGGTTTTTAACTCACAGTTTGTTATCTATTCCTTCGCTCTGTGTAGGCAGTTAGGTTTTGATAGGTCTGTCTTTTCCTTCCCGCTAAGGTTAGATTTTGATTTTGTTTTGTTTTTCCCTCCTTAGTTACACATTGCTGTCCTCGCAGTAAGTAAATGAATACAAGGCATTTTTCTTCCCTTGCCCCTCTTGAAAGAGTCGTGGAGTCAAGGTTGTGTCAACCCATTAGTGCTTTTTGTAAGGGGAAGTCAAAATGTATGTGGTTTTTAATCAAGCACTGACCTTTCTTAAATATGGGAAATATGAACTTCCTAGGCTGTGTGGGAATATTTTGTTCGGTATGTCTGACTTCTGACTCTCAGGCCTTACATGCATCCTTAAACTCTCAGAAGCACTTTCATGTGCTTCATAACATTGCTTCCTTTAAACTCTTGGAAGCTGCTGTGTCTTCTCCATTTCCCCCTGCAGAAGTCCTCCTTATTAATCTGATACTGAAGAAACCACACGGTAGCAGTTACATAGAAAGTCTTTTTGCCCTGGTTCTTTGTAAAGCCCCAAGAGCTATGCTACGCATAGTGTGCATAATCCGAGTAGTTAAATCTCGGGCGTCAGTAGTTGCCTGTGAGGGTCGGAATGGGAATTCACCTCGTTCCTCCACAATTACACCGATGAGTGGCTTCTACCTGTCTTTGAAGTGGTACATGTTGACTGCTGATAGAAGAAGGCTGTTTCTCAGCCATTCCTTTCTCTGATCCCACACTAAAGATAGTACAATCTCTGCTGTAAAATGAAAATATTGTTGTTTAGTCACTGGTTCAAGTTATCTAAGGGGAGAATGCCCTCACTGTGCTTTCTTATAACAGATTTACACCAATCCCAAGGAACCGGAGGTAAGAAAGAGTCTTAATTAATCTTTGAGGCAACTGAAGGCATGGGTGAGTAGATTTGTATTCAGAGTGGACTCGTAGGCTTAAATTCTACCCTGACATAGCTGCTTGGTGACCCTGTTTCTCTTCTTCGGCCTTCACTTGAGAATGACAGCTCAGTGAGCTGGATGGTGATCAAACGCTCCTACCAGGCAGTAGGCTGTGGGCCCATCTAGGGCCTCAGGCAGGGATGTTAACAGGCAACTAATGGGCGAGTTGGTGATTTTGGTTTTGTTTCCTGAAGAGAAAAAATGGGAAATTCAAAATCACTCTTTTATGAACCGTCTTTTTAACAGCAGTGTTGAAGAGAGCTGGTTTTTTTTTTTCTTCCAGAGAGGTTTAGGACAGAAGTTATCAATCACTTCAGACCTGGGATGCTGGGCAGTGCCTGTACTTACCCTTTCAGTGTTCTCTGTTGCGTTTCTATTTTGTCTGCATCTAGCCGGTGGAGACAGACTGGGTAGCGTGATCTATAAGCGATGTGCCTCATCCGTGCTGTCTCTGCAGAGCAGATGCGGAGAACGGCCGCAAAATCTTTGCTCGCCTGGTTACAGTTCTGCATTGCATCTCAGCATGTGGGGAGAGAGCAAGAATTTAAGTCCGTACCAAAGTTGGGATTTGTAAGGAAGACTCAGAGTTAAGGGCTCATTTGAGCTTCTACTAATTGACCTCATTGCCTCTGGAAAAAGTGAATTATAGGCATGGAATTGGACTACAATAGCTCCTTTCTCTTGTGGTAAAGCAGTCTGTTCTTCCTAATTGTTTTATTCTCTAAAATCATAGCAAATCTTTTCCTTTTACATGGAAAATCAACTAGGTTTTTTAATCTCCCTCAGAAAACTCTGAGACTAGTGAAATCCGGCAACTTTTACCCATGCAGTATTGTATTTCCTGCTAGGAAGAGTCCTTCAGGCCCTTGTCTCCAGACAGACCTCTGGGCCAGGCTTCCTTGGGACATAGCATCACCCGTGAAGCCTCACATTTTTCCTTTTAGTAAGGGAGGATGTACAGACGTTGTGATGGTTGGCTGGCCCCGGTGCCTCGTTAGAGATTTAGGCTGGGGAGTCAGGCCCACAGAGGAAGTGGAAGGAGAAAGCAGGAAGTTTGTCACTTCTTTAACGAGTCTTTCAGTGCTAGGTAAGTTCTGGTTCTTAAGAACATTTGCCAAAACCTGTGCAAGCAATAACAGAGTTAAATTGATGCTGTGCTCTGGCATAAAGTTGTGAAAGGACACTGTTAGGTTCAGTATGCATCTTTAAACTTGTTATTGAAAGAGACCCATTTCTTCTTTTCCCCTCTCTTGTTAAATCTCTAGACAGTGACTGAACTGTATCAGTTCAAATTCAAGTACAAAAAGGAGGTGCCCCAGATGGACATCATCAGGTAATGGTTTGGTTTTATTTCTCAGAATTACACTGCAACAACTGTGTTCTTGAAGCATTAAGAAGAAACTGAACTTTATGATTAGAGCATGTCTGAGTTGCTAAGCAGCTGTAAATATCATCAGAGATGATGCCTCATCAGGGTAGCGATGCAGAAACTGGCACTGTTGTTGAGCTTGCTACTGTCTCAACTAATAATGAGTTTTCTTCCACTTTCACAGAGAACCTTGTGCTTTCAGATGAAGCTTTTTCAGGTTTGATCCCTTTCACCATGATCCCACAAGGATTTTTCTCCTTGGGCATTTGCATACGTGCATTCTGCTTGAGCAGTCTTGCGTGGATGACCTGAGAGAAGTTTCACTTGTGATGCCAGAGTTAATAGTGCAAAATGTGTGGCCGGAAGCAGCAGCTTTTTGCATTTTTTTTTGTCTCTGTCTGTTAGATATTTTCAAGCTGTGTTTAGTAGGCCATAATCCTGTGTGGTTTAAAATAACTACTATCAAAGGCTGTTGACTATAACCAAAGCAAAGAAAAATAATTAACCTGGGTTTAGTTTGCTATTGCAGTTGCCATTGGTGAAAAATGGAACTTTGGGTGTTGGAACCTGCCTGTACAGCAGGAGAGCTCTGCTGTCTTGTATGATCCTCAGGAAACTCCTCCTGTAGTGTGCCATTAGCTGCGATTTCTCTCAACACATCTACATAATTCGTTGTACACGGCAAAGTGATTTCATGAGGGCCACAAAGATGATCCGAGGGCTGGAGCACCTCTGCTATGGAAACAGGCTGAGAGAGTTGGGTTGTTCAGCCTGGAAAAGAGAAGGCTCCAGGGAGACCTTATAGGACCTTGCAGTACCTAAAGGGGTACAGGAAAGCTGGAGAGGGGCTGGTGACAAGGGCAGGGAGGGACAGGACAAGGGGAATGGGCTGAAGCTGCAGGAGGGGAGGTGGAGATGGGCTGTGAGGCAGCAATCCTTCCCTGTGAGGGTGCTGAGGCCCTGGCCCAGGGTGCCCAGAGAAGCTGTGGCTGCCCCTGGCTCCCTGGCAGTGTTCAAGGCCAGGTTGGATGGGGCTTTGGGCAACCTGGGCTAGTGGAGGGTGTCCCTGGCCATGGCAGGGGGTGGAACTGGATGGACTGTGAGGTCCTTTCCAACCCAAACCATCCTATGATTCTATGATTCATTCTATGATTTTGTGTTGGGAAAATCTGAACTGTGAGTCTGGAGTGTCCCGTTGACTGTACCCTCTGTTTCTGCTCTGAAGCTGCTGTCAGTTGCCCTCACTACACTGAGGGAAACAGGAGAGCTTTGGGATCTGAAAGATAACAGATAGCTCTTGAGTACTTTGGGTTTTTTGATCAGCCTTACTCCAATTCAGTTCCTAGAAATAACAACAGTTCCCAAATGGAACTCAGCATCTCTTGATGTCCATCATGCTGGCCAAGAAGAGGCTAAGTAATCTCGCTGTTGTGTTTATATCTGCTCCGTTAAAATCTCATTACTGCTCTGAGGCTTCAAAGCCTGTAGCCTCGGATTCCTGGGCTCTGTTCTCTTTCCTCAGTGACTGACACGGCTATTGCAGGTTCATGCGTGTACCTGCAGTCCTTAGTAAACTGACGTTCTGGCATTGATCAGAGTATTGTGTCATCTTTGCTGTCGGCTCCTTCACCTGATAAAACTGCTTTTATACACCTGTGAGGTTTATTGTTGCGTGCAAACTCTGAGTTAATCATTCTGTGAGAGAGGTTTGTGGGTCTGCATCATCGTATCTGAGGGGTAAAGGGAAACTTTCTCCTAGATGGTCTCTGCCTTCTTTTAGATGGATTTTGGAGGAATTGCTTGCTACAGATCTCAGTGCTTCAGAGAGGCTCAGTTCCTCAGCTTCTACCTTCTGACACATTCCTGCATTATATTCACAATGTTGTTCCTGTATTGAACCAGTTCGTACTTACCTAATTCCTATGGAAGTCTCGTCTCTTGTTTTGCCTATACTCTTCCCCCTACTATTTCTGTTCTGCTAATCCCAAGACTCAGAAAGGTGATGTGTAAAAGAAGGCCTACCCGCTCTTTACTCCACCTTAGGCATTGCCAGCGTTTGTCCTCTCACTTGATGTACATTTCTGAACATATAGGATTTAATTTAATAGCACAGTGTGCTCAGCACAGAGTTTTGCTGTTGGCAGTTAGGAGCCTACCAAACCATTCCCTGTATGCCCTGGGAATTCAAGCTGGTCAACAGCCACTCTTTTCATGAAGAACCAAGAAGCTTCAAGTGGAAGGAGAAATCAGTCTTAATGAAGCTGTTCCTTCCTGTGGTTTTAGTCAGTCAAATTCAGCCCTGGGATCCTCTCCGCTCTCTTAAGTTAGTTCCTGCTTTCGAAGGAATTTGGGATGATTGTGTTAGAGACTATTCAGCCTGTCTATTGTGTCATCCACCCGCCAGTGGGCTTCCAAAGGCATAAGTTTGTACTGGAGGAGCTACCTTTTTTTAAGGCCCCTTCTCATTGAAAGCTGGGGAAGTTCAGGTTCCTTAGTCACACAGTGATTCATCTAGTCCAGCTGGCTGAGGTAAGCTGCTCATCTCATCTACCTCTGTAGTCAAGAGAAACAAACTCCTCCAGAGGGCGATTCATCCCACTCCTGTTAGACGTTTAGCTCGGTCTAGACTGCTTGCTTAGACTAGCCAGCTGACATTTGGATGGGCGAAGGAGGTGAGAGGAATGCCCCTGAGTCACTTTTGAAAAATGTGCTTCTGAGCTTGTTTTTCTTACATGGAACTGAAGTGAGAACATGCAATTCACTTCTCTTCAAGCTACAAAATGGACTTGAAAATAGCCCCTGTGATGAATCGGCTTTATATGGGATTCTCACCTCATTCCTCTCATTCCTGAAATTGCTTAGGCGAAAGGCACTTGTTTTATGGTCCTTTGATCCAGTTTAATCATGTTCAAACAAGTGAGTCATGACATTTGTATAATGGGGTCCATTGCCCCAGCTACAAAGTCTGTTCAAATGTAAATGCCATGCCTCTTAGTTTAGAGCTGTTGTTTTGCTGATGCCACCCCATCCCTGGAGTCTGTTTCACTTCCCTGTTTATCTGGAAATGACATAAAGGCATTGTAGCTTTGTTGCTGGTGGTTTCAGACAAGTCAGTGGACGCACTGTATTTGTAATTACATCGTGAATATTCATGACTGAGGAAAACAAATCTGTTATTCTTCTTCCGATTGTAGCAACCAAATGAACGTGGTGAATGGGCTGTGCAGCGAGGACGTTAAACAGGCCAGCAGGCTCCTGATCCGTAAGCTGTACCTGTTAATGCAAAACCTCGGGCCGCTTCCCAACGACGTTACCCTGACCATGAAACTCCTCTATTACAATGATGGTAGGTGGAGAACAGCGTGTGCTGGGGGGGAAAAATGCCCTTTCCATCAATTTCTATGCTAATCTTGAGTCCCTGTAAAGTAAGTAAAGCACAGAAGGGTGAAATGGTAGAAGCTGTTCACTGATAACAGTGAGAAGTGGTGTAAAACATAGTAAAGCCTTCTGACTCACTTTTGAGAAAGGGTTAAACGTCTGTGTAAGAAGTACAGCCATGCAGTATGAAAAGGAGACATCCTTCTCCTTCACAGTTTTTGTGTTTGTTTGTTTTAAGGAGCAGGCATCCTGCGTTTATCAGGTTCTGCTCCAGAAAGTTGACCCATTAATGGTATCTCAGCATCCTAAAGTCATTATTTCTATGAGCTCCCTGATAACNAAAACACCAAACAACCCAAAAGCAGAATACTTTTAGTAGTTGATGTTGTTATTGGAGGCCGGTATACACTTGTTCTTTATAAATCAGATTTCTCTGACATGAGCAGTTTCTTTCTCCCTGTATAGTAACTCCCAAGGATTACCAGCCCCCGGGCTTTAAGGAAGATGGCAACGCTGGTGACCTGTTGTTTGATGGTGATCCTGTCAACCTGAGAGTAGGGTCAGTCTCCACTGGGTTCCACCTCATGAAAGTGAGAGTGATAACTGAAAAGAAAAGAATGGGCACAGTTGAAAGCAACCTGATCCAGAAGAATGGCCCTACTGAGATCTCCCATCAAGGGTTAGACTGTGATGAAGAGGAAGAGGAGGGGAGCACAAAGGTATAGAAACAGCTCTATTTGGCTCTTGCTGGAGGAATGGAGTTTATCTATAAAAACTCTACTTAAAAAACCCATTTTCTCAGAATCCTGGTTTAATAAGGGTTTCAGCTTGTGTAGGGCAGCAGCGCTACAGCAGATTGAACACTGAAGCTGGAAGTCCATAGATATAAACTGAATTTCATTCCAGCATATCTACTGACTTACTGAGGCCAGTATATTCTCCCAGAAGAGGGCAGTGATTGTACAGAGAGACACAACATGTGTGTGCACACACACATGCACACTTATACGTGGACAAGCACAAAATGGAGAAAATTGCAAAGAGTTTTGCATTTCCACTTGGTGTTTCTCAGGACTAAGCCATGTTCCACTGTGTAGTTAGGTGGGATTCTTTCCACTTACCTCTAGCCATCTAAAAGTTGTGCGTTGTGGCCAATTTCTCTGCATTTAGTGGAGGAGGAGGCATCTTTAGCAGGTAATTCAGATAATTTCCTTAGACACCAAGATAGGCTGGAATGAATCTCCAAAATGGCAGAAGGGGCAGCCTGGACTGGTAGCTTAGACTTGATGATATAATTTTAGGAGGTCAGTGCCAAGGAATAAACCCCAACATAACTAACTCCTGAAGATCAGAAGCCATTTAGGTTGGAATTCCATCTTTTCTTGGAAAATTTTTGTCTTGAAAGACCTGTAGGCTTAGGAGAAGGAAGGCCTGGCCACTGAGGAGCTGTGAAAATCTCATCCCTATGAGTACTGGGTGTATGAATTTACCACCTGGGCGTATTTTTTAGGTTATGCTATTAAGATAAAGCGTCATTTGCTTTACAGAATCACCCTCTCCCTGTCCAAGCAGATTCAAGTGAGTGTGGAGGGGACAAAAGTGACACCCATCCAGGCTGGAAAACGGAAACATCTTTTTACTTTCAAGATAGAGGTAAATGCCCAGTGTTAAAACTGAAGGAGCTTGTCCTCATGGCTAGCATAATACTTAGGTTTCCTCACTTACTTTGAAATGGATGAAGAGAGTTTGTCAGGCTGTTTGAATTTTGTGTCAGATCAGATTGAACTATAATAAAGGGCTTGTTGTACATGCTTGATTTGTTAACAGAAACGTTCAAATTTTTATCAATATCTTGCTACCTCTTTATCTCAGCAGTTTTTTTCAGATAATAGAGGAAATGTATGGTTCACCAATACGGAGTCACATTATCTACATTTTCACCAAAGCTCTTTTCCTTTAGCTGTTACAGTTTGATTTTGCTAATGACTTCCATATGTGAAAACATACATGAAGGAAAAAAAAACCCAAACCTTTTCTCTCACTTCAATCAACCTAGCTTCGAATATACCATGCTGTATTTGACCTTTGAGGCGCTCAGATATAGCCTGTGGAACAATACCATCTAGTGACAAAATGGTAAATAGCATTCCTGAGATCCCCAAGCAGTGGAATAAAGAGGCTTGTCTGCCTCTGAAGTCACCTTTTCAGGTCTTGATCCTGCAGATTCTCCGATGACTAATAAGGAGTGAACTCATACTGCCACCTTTTCCACTCCGGGGATATTAACAGGATCTTCCTCCTCTAACTGGTTGCCTGATTTCATGAAATGGGCGCTTTGGGACCCCCCATCAAACTTTATTGAAACTGTCTAATAAGGTCAATAGTTATTAGTCAGGGGTCAGCTCCCCTCCTTCCCCATACACACATACACTTGGACAGAGCACATGCAGGCATAAGCTTTGTTTTCTTAGAAACTGGGTTAAAATGGAGTTTAAGTAGAATTGATAGGAGCTGCTACGAGTTGGTGTGTTGCATGTTCAGATGACGCTTTATTCTGAAATCTGTTTCCAGGAATAAATTGGCGGTGTTGGCAGTGCTCGAAAGCAAAGGTTACACAATTTCAGATCAGGCATGGGATTTTACTACAGTGGTCTGGTCAGGCTTCTGGATTTTTTTTTTTTTTTTCAATTAAATATAGGGTTTTAACTTCAGAGCTAATTTTGATTTGATGTTTGGATTGTAGGTGGAAAGAAGTCGGGAATAAAGGAGACAGGCAGGATGCCTTGCTCAAGGGCATCTCAGCAGGTGAGGAAATTTTCGTGGCTCTAAGATACGCCAGGCAAGGTGGAATTTATTGCCATGGAACATTATATCATCTAGAATGGCACAAGGTTCAACTAAGATTAGTGGATTTATTGTGCGGTATCGAAATACATAGAGGCTGCAAAGTATTACGGCACAGGGATATAAGCATGAACCGGAAGCATTTAGGAAGAAACTTGCCATGATCAGCTTATTTCATACATCCAGTACAAGAATTTTGTACTGTTTTCTGGAGTTGGCACTTGTGAATTACACCTGCAGTCTAAACCTATCAGTGTCCCAACTGGGCTGGTTTACCTGTGTGTGTTTTTTAGATTAAGGTTCTGAAATCACTGCCCTGTTTTAGGTTTGAAGGGTGTGTTTGTCTGTTGCCTAACATGGTCTTCAC
Source organism: Aramus guarauna (assembly GCA_013400195.1). Taxonomy (NCBI): domain Eukaryota; kingdom Metazoa; phylum Chordata; class Aves; order Gruiformes; family Aramidae; genus Aramus; species Aramus guarauna. Next base: position 30,141 of record VXBL01010086.1, on the reverse strand, counting down.
CTCTCCTTTCTTGCTTCCAGACTGTCTTTACCTGTGAGTCACAAGTACCTACTGGATCCTATCCCTTTTTCGCTGCCTCTCTAGGATAGGAATAATTATCTCCTGGAGATGTTGATCTCTTTTTTTCCAGTGGTTCTTGGGGCAACCCAAAGAACTAGGGTAAACCAGACATGTAATTTTAGATAAGTAAAGTTATGTGAAATTAATTCCATCCTGAATGCTGCCCAGGGCAAACCCTGAGTCAGAGCTCGAATTCATGGGCTTATGCAGAGGCTTTTTCAGTGACAGGGCAAATCTCTGAATACCACCAGACTTGCCACTTGATCCTGCTCCCATTCAAATTAGTTGAAAATTGTGTGAGCTTGAATGTTCAGAAGCTGACTCTGTACAGGATAAGTTAATGAGTGTAGGAAATTGCTACTAAAATTTTCCCCGCCTCTGTTGAAAAGAATCCCGGGGGTCTAACTCAGACAGCAACTAGAGACTACAACTTAACGTGTCATTCAAAAGGCATCTGTGAAGTATTTGCCTTGACTCTGGATCTTAGAAATGAACTTCTGTGCCTAGGCTGGTATTTTTCAAACTTTAACCACTCTTTTTTTTTTTTTTTTTTTCTGTCACATCCTCCAGTTTCCTTCTGATGTTGTTTATTCCGTCGTCTGTGTGAAAACAGGAGCCTTTTTTGTTTGTAACTCATGGTTGTCCCACTGATTCATGCTCTGACATTCTTTCGGGTCTGTCACAACTGTAAGTGGAGCACCAGACACCTCTCTCTTGCAACATGTGTCTTTCATTAGAATACAGTAGCAATAGTGAGAGTGTCTGAAGGTGGTGGAAACTGTATTAGTTGCTGAAAAATGGAAGAGTCACTTTATCCATTGTATGCTTCTAAAGACTTACAAAAAAAGAAAAAAATCCCAAGCACTCTGCCTGGTAGATTCTGCACGGCAGAGGGTTTTTTTTAATGTGTTCTTTGATACTATTTTTAAACCATCATAGCTCAGAACTTGGCTAATAATTCAGTCACTTTAGGGAAACCAAAGTCAAGTAACTAGTTAAAAAGTGCAGATCGTCATTGTAAAGCCAGTGCTAATAAAAATTTGACACTATTTTCCATGTGAGAGGGACTTTCCCTTCTTTTCTGAGGGAAGTGGTTAAAACAAATGACCATTGTCTATTCCACTTGAATCAGGAAGCCAAACTGGTGAGTGAAGTTAGTCTTAAAAAATGAAGACAAGCTTGGGTGGATGGGAAGTCTGAGTTTGGTATTATCTAACAGGGTCAAGTGTAGGTAAGGTGGGTAGAAGTAGTTCCTGTGAATGCAAACACCTTGTTGCTATCCAAACTTCAGTACAGTCAACTAATAGCGTTTTCCAGCCGTCAGTGTGTTGAGAGAAGCTCTCTGCTTTAAAAAGCTGTAACATCTCCAAAGTGACTTGCTTTCTCCTGGATTTTAGCATTTAATTAGGTTGGTGTGTAAGGGGTCTTGGGGACCAACATAGACTGGTTCATGGAGGTCTGCTTTTTTTTTGGGGGGGCAGACATGAGCCTTTAGGCTTGCAGTGCTAGCATGTGCCTTTGTGAGTGTCAGATCTCCACCAGAAGAAAATCCCCTTGAACTAGCTCGCAGAAGGATTGCTCAGGTACTAGCACTACCGGGCAAGACTGGATGTCAAGGAACGGACAAAGAGGGTCCAGGATGGAGACTTGCCCTTCTGGTGGCACAGCGCAGTGTTAGCTGTTCAGCTGTCTGTGGAGCAGCACCTCAGGGACTTGGGTTTAAAGGTGCTCTCAGTACAGTTAAACGTTTGGGCCAAGATTTTCAGAACGAACTAAAACAATTTGGAGCATCCTAGAATTTGGTATCTGTACAAGGATTTGATGATCAACAAGTGCTGAGTCCAAAGATGTGGTACCCACAGTCACAAGTTGCTTTTGGAAATGTGGACGAGCCCATTATGTTCTTCATCTGAAGTGAACTGCTTTATTCTTTCTGGTTCCTTGGTTCTCAAAAACTGTGCTGTTGGAACTGAGTTTATTGGTCATTATCTTCCTGACCTATAGCTCTTCAGGAAAACCAGGAATGAAAGTATTCAAGGCTTATTTTTATCTAATCGACGTGGGGAGAGGATGCAGACCTGCCAAAAGAGAAGCAGCTATTCCTGTCCAGTTAGAACTGTAACTGGCCTCTAGTAATGGCCATGGAGAGCCTCTGACAGAGAGCTTTTGGGGTTGGAGAAAAATTTACATGTGCTCAACCAGCTTGTTATCTGCAATCTCATGATTGATGATACTTAGGATCAAATGAGAGATTGCCCTTTCCCAGCAAAGCATCTCTGTACTTAATCATCTGGAGTTAGACACCCGCATGTAAAATAGACTACCTCTGCTGACTCCAGGAGAGTTTTTCTGATTGCATCAGCCAAGGATTTGGCCCAGTGTGCTCTCTTTATGCATCTTGAGTTGTGAAGAGTTGGGTAAAATAAGGAATTGCTCCCCATTTTGCTTACAGAAATCTGCTGATGAGATTGGGCTCCTGCACTGAACTTAAGAAAACTTCTTGAATTCTTCAGCATACTCCTTTATACTTTTGTGAATCCTTTAATGTTCTTGTCCTGCAAATTGATTTTGGTAAGCCTTGTCTTCATGTAAGCAAGCATACTGCAGTGGAATGAGTTTGGAATGAAACTGAACTAGAAGATGAGTAAAGTCTGACCGTGTGGTTGCCTCTGCAGGCTTCTATCTCCCATCAGGAAGCTGTGGGCTGAAGTTCTGGGGTGGTCCCTAGAGCACAGTCTCACTGCACAGTGCAACAGCCGTGCAGAGAGTCCTGAATCACCCCTGACCGAGCCTGCACAAGAGCTGGAAATGGTGTGGCCGTATCAGCAGAGCACAAGTCAGTTCTGCCTCCCAAGTTTCTGGCTTCACTAGCTAGCGCCAGACGCTGTGTATGCTGCTAGTCTGGCCGTGCTTACGCTGCTAGACCGCTGTGGGACATGAGGAAACGCGTTGACACTTGGCCTTATGTGGACAGCATGAGTTTGGATCAATGATAGCAGGCCTCTGCTCTGCCATTCACTGCCTGCTGTAGTCCATGTGGACTAGCTCTCTTAACTGGAGCTGTCTGAAAGGCTAGATGTCTAGGGAGAGATTCGTAGCTAAATTTTGGAAATCAGTGCTGGTTTAGACCTCAGAGGACAGCCTGTCTGGCCTCCAGCTGCTGCTCCCATACAGAAGATGTGGCTACCTGGCCATGTCCTCTTTCTCCACGGGACTGTGTCTGCGGTGGAAGCCAATGTGAACACAGTCTTCCATGGGTGACACGTTGTGAATAGTATCTGTTGTGTTTGCCGGTGATTGGTGTCCTGTCAGTGCCCAAGGCCATGGTCATCCTGGTGGAGATCCGTGTGGCTTTGCTGAGCTTCCGTGTTGTACACAGCTTCTGTCTGAAAGTGAAGGTCAGCGCAAGCAGATTCAGTTTCAGAATAACAGCTTGGAGATCAAGACCTTTGTTGTCTGATTTTTCCCAGGCAAACCACTTTTAAAATTGCCATGACAGAAAGCAGTTGAAGGGTGAAGCCTGCCATTTGCAGAGCAGTAGGAAAGCATTTTTTTGTGGCAATGTCATTATCTTGAACTTTTGCAGAAAAGAAAAAAAAAAGAAAGGTTTATCTCTAACTGTCTATCAAGAGAGCAGTATCTGATGAGAAGTTCCCAGAACATTTTCTCCTCCAAACCAGCTGAGGCTACGCAGACCCAAACATTGAAGAGAGAAAGATTCAGAGATGAGCTTGCATCTCTCCTTCCTGTGAGCTCAGGCCATTCTGGGAGGAGTGAGACAGGGAGGTCAGGAAATTCCTGGCTTCTCTCAATTCACGTCAGATCCTTAGCTGTATCTTGGGGCCATTCATCCCTTGCATGAGTTATCCCTGTCTAGTGTGCAGGAAACAGTTTTCCTAGTGATCTCTTCATTCAGAGGTGAGGCTCATCACCCTGCAGATCCGGGGAGATTTAACCCTTGCGCCCTCAGATTCCCTGACAGCTACCCCAGGGATGTCCGCGGGAAGACGTGGAGCTTCTGCACTGGCTGCCTTTACATATGGTCATACTGTACATGCTAGCAACCAGACCCTCTAGAAAAATCTGGATAAATTCAGGTTGGACAGATCTAATATCCCATGAGGGACTAAGCTGGGTAGCAGCCTAGCAGGCAGAAGGAGCGTCCATTGCTTTTCGCCTCTTCAGTTACAACAGTGTGATCTTACAGGAGGAAGGCTTCCAGTTTCAGAGGCATGTTGGACTGCGATCCTGCAGACAGAATGGCCAGCACAGCAGCATACAGTGGGACTGAGGGCCCTGGAAGAGAGGTTATGAGGAGAGAGATTGATAATTTTTTTTTTTCATCAGGTATTTTTGAAGACTGGGGGGGGGGGTTACGCTCTGGAAAAATCTGTTTGTTAGTCCTTTAAACACTACAAGATACATGAGGTACAGAGTAGGCCTGTGAGACTTCCAATTTGAGAAAAAGAAATTCCGTTGAATGTCAGAGATTTTAACAGTGAGCTATGGAAAAGGAAGAGGGCTGGTGGTAGTCAGTGATGTGTTGGCATGGCTTCCTGGGGACAAAAATGTGGCGAGTTTCCACAGAAGTACCACAGTGAGTGTCTTTCATTCTTCCACCTGCGTAAATTGGCTTTCATGCTAACCAGCATGATTCTCCTCCACTTGTACAGATGAAAATCAGGATTAATTCCACTGATGTCAGTGTGATCGCTTTACTGGAAACTGATACGAGACCAGTGCTGAGCCCTGTGTCAAGTGTTTAACGACTGCATCGCCTTTGCAGAATCACTGAGGTCAGAAGGGACAATTGGAGACCGTCACGGTCAACCTACCTGCTCAAAGCAGAGTGAGGTGGAGCAGGTCCAGTCAGGTCTTGAATAGCTCCAAGGATGGAGACTCCACAACCTCTCTGGATAACTTGTGTCAGTCTTTGATCGCCTTCNAAAAAAAAAAAGAAGAATTTCCTGTATTTCAGTTTGTGTCCATTTCCCCTTGTCCTTTCAATGGCCACCTTGATGTACCTTGTGAACCGGTTTTTGCTGTGCTTGGATGGGATTTTTGCTTTCAACCAGAGAGAAATGGCCGTTCACCAGGGATGCCTCAGGTCCTGGGGGATCAACGTAGAGAGTCACTGGCTTGGTATTTTCAAAGTGGCGAGCGTTTGCTGTGCTAGTGAGTCAGTGTTAGCTGCAGCTGAAATCACAGGATACATCAGGCACTATCTCTCTGCTTAAAGTCTCCTGATGATGATAGACATCCCCTGACACCTGAGGATCATTTCGCCTTATTTCAGCAAAGTCTTGCATTTCAGTCCTTATTCTTCTGGCTCGTTTGATGGAACTGGACTTCTTTTGACATTAATGTGCTTCTGAATTTGGCAGGATAGTTACAAGGTACCAAACTAAACACTCCGTGTCCCTGACAAAGGGGACCCTTCTGAGGGCATAAAATTTGCCGAGTGCCAAACCTCAGCATGGGGCAGGCCAGGGACAAAGAGGGACACAGTCGAACGCTCTTGTGCAATTTTAGCTTTTCTACATAGGATGCCTTGGGAAGCAAAACACATGTCAGAAGAGCTGTAAATTTGCTTCGATTTATGCTGGGAATTTTTGGCCGGAATATGTGGGGACACTGGGGATTGAAAATTGCAGAGCACAAAACTAGGTCCTGATTTTGTCTATCTAAGAATAGCAGTGTAGCTGTGGTCTGCTCATTCTGTTTCATCCACCAGTCTGCCTTGGGAAGGCTTTAATCTAAGTCTAATCTATTTTTAGCCTGATATCTTCTCCAGACAATGTGCAGCTGTCCTGTTAGTTTTATGCCAGAAATTAGTAACGCTTGTATGATTCACAACTTTTTTTGTATTTTTTTATATTTTTACAGAAAAATTCTGCAGCAACATATTACTTTTTTTTACACGTAGTGCTGTAGGAGATTTAAACGCACTGTGTGTTCATGGTATGACCTAGACCCAGAACTACACCTCGGACTCAGAGTCTTGGTGTTGGACCAAGTCTTGGACTTAGTCACAGGTCTGTTCCTGTCTTTGCAGCTTGATCTGGACTTGTCCTCTTGTCAGCGTGGTCCCTTTGCAGGGGTAAGCATGCGAGTGTCTGGGCCTTATACCATGTGCTTTTATAGCACCTGGCTCATCAGTGATTGTGCAAGACAAAAAAACCAGCGTTCATACAGTGTAAGCTCTCACATCAGTTATTCTAAGCCAAGTATCCCAGTACATGGGAAAAAATTAGAATTAATCAACTTCTCGAGGCTTTGATTGTATGTTTAGTCAATGGGAGGGATTTCCGGCTTTTCACCACACCGTTTAAGAGGTTTACTTTCTGGTTAAAGTCAAATAAACATATGTAGGATCTGACTTAATCTCATTTAGAGCAGCATATCTGGGGAAGAAGCTTGAGTGTTTGGTTAAGGATGGGACCTGGAAGTTGGATCTGGGGTCTGTTCCTGGCTCTGAGTTCCTACGTGAACTTGTAGCTGGGCAGGGACAGGACAGGACATGTTGGCTTCGGTGAAATACCTCGCACGGTTGACATCTTATACATTCAGCAGATGAATAGTGCTTGTCTAGAGCACTCGATGGCTTGCGTGGACGTTTTTACTCTTCTCATCTCAGGTTCCTGTTAGGTGGTCATGCTGCCTGTGGTAACAGGGAGGAAAACCGTCGGAGAGTTGCAGCGGACTCTGCGTGAGCAGCTGCTCGCTGTAGCTATTTCTCCTACCTCAAAAGTATCCCGGCCATGCAGAAAATTTAGGAGGACAAACTTTACTGAGTAGTTGCCTGTGCTGTAGAAGATCCATTCCTTAATCGAGGAAATAAAAGCACCGACTCTAGCTGACGTTCTCTTTGTGCGGTTTAGGCTAAAATAGAAGGAGAGCTGCCTTATTCAGGTGGCTGGGGGCCGGGAGACTGGGGACCATCGCTTTGCTTTATTGCGTGGCCAGCAGGACAGGGTACAAACCCTGCAGCTGTGTTAGCACTGGAGAGTTTTTGGATGCAGTGTTTCCCCCGCTCTGGGCCCTTTACTTCAAAAAAAGGAAGCAGACAGGTTAAAACGATGCCAGGGAGAGGAAAGTAAATAACTGCCTAAAATGCCAGTTTGAGCAGCTGGATATCAGGTCAGGAGCTGTAACACAGAGATCCACTCATCACTCTTGCCTCAAGCAAATATGCCTCGGGCAGTGGTGGAAGTTTTGTCAGCCTGAGCGTGCAGGATGAAGGAGAACCTGCCTGTCCCACTTTGGCAGATTCTTGTTTTCTCTGTTTTTAAGGAAAGGAAATTGTACTTTTGCATTAAGCAATATTGTGTTGCTCATAATGAAGAGGAGGGAAGAGGGGAGGAAAAACAATTTGAAACACGATAGAGAGGCGAAGTGTGGTTGTTTCAAACTATTTTGCTGTTAATCCACAATCAGAGTTATTTCACACATCAGAAAGACCATTGCTATGCAGAGATTGCTGAAGCCTCATACCAAGGTCAGATAGAAAGAAAGCCTTGATGACGTGAGTGGGGAATTCTATAATGACCACATCTTGTAATCTGGAGACCTTGTGCTTGTCTCCAGGATGCATTCTGGAATAGCTCTTTATTAACTCCTTGTGTTTATCCTGCTTCAGTGATGGGATTCCTTATGTTTTACAGTGAAACTGGAGTAAAGCCCTTCTGTTTTGAAGCAGGAACTTGGTTAGCACTCTTTTCCCTGTTCATTCACCTTACTTTCATCCAAAAGAACTTCCTTTTGGAGGCAAAGTTGAAGCAGTGCACTGTGGTGTGTCCCTTCAGCTCAGTTCCAGTGAGAGCAGGAGAGGTTACATTGCCAGACTGTGTGCTTTGTCCCTTCTGGGTGGGCGACAACACACGTTACTCTCTGCAGCTCCAGATTATTTTTGTAAAAATGCAAATATGTTATGTGATAACGAGAACAAGTGAGTTTGTCACTTGGCACAGCCAACACTTCAACTGTTGTTCTGGCTGTCCGTCTCTCTGTGGTCTGTCTGAATTGTCTGTACCATTGACCCATTTATATTCTAGCATACATTTATCTGTGCTTTTTAACCTTATGGTTTGTAGACCCTTGAATATTTTTGAGGGAGGTTTGTATCTTTCTAGAGGGAAGTTAAGCCTCTTGGGGGGGAAAAAAAAAAAAAAGAAAAAAAAACTTGCTTTGCTTAGGTTTTTTTTGCAGACTCACAGGTAGTCTTTGAAGTCTGAGATCGACCAACTTGTGTTGAATTTCCCCGATGTGCAAATAGAGGTCCTGTATGTCTCCTCCTGAAAGGCTGTTTCCAGTCACCACAAATTTGACCCTTCTTTTGCATACGTCTATGATTATCTGAGGTCGGTGAAAAAGGCTATGCCTTATAGGCTATTATATTTCTCAAAGGTCTCCTTGCTCCGGGACAGATGGGTACTGTTCCTTGTGCCACCAAAACCATTCTCCATCCCTGAAGCTGAACCCGTTGCTTTCATGAATCTTATGGTCCCAATTCCATCCAGTATTCCAAGTTTGATTCCTTGCCTAACTGCTTTTCTGGAGAACAGGATCACACTGTACAAACCCAAGAGGATCCAAGAAAACACATTGTAATTTTAGAAGTTGTATTTCTAGCAGGAGCAGTACTTGAGAATGATCCCTGTTTCTGATGGTTCTTACAGATAAGTTGCCTGAACCTTGCGTTTAGCCAGGAAGAGGTGATAGGACCAAAGAAGAAAAGGAAGGTCAGTGAACCAGAGAAGCTGCTTCTGGAAGGCAGGAAATGATGTTCATTCTGACACATTGGGGAAGGTGTGAGTTTGCAATGTCATCTGACTAGTAAAGACCTCTGTTCTCTTCCAATATTCAACTCTTCCACGTACTGCATGTATTTCTGTGTGTTTATTTGTCTAGTGCAAAATTTGGATTGTGAAGAGACAGCACCACAATTTGTCATGACGACGTCAACCAACACCACTTGTTTGATGTTTTAAAGTTGAGAATTTATGATTCCATGTGAACGGTGTCTGTGTGCTTCTTTCTCTCAGTCTCTCTCACTCCCCTCTGCCCCACCTCTCCCTCGGGCTAAATTTCCTCCTCTGTGGCTGGACTGTCCTTTGTTGATGTGTCATCAATATTTAATATTTCAAGATGAACTCTCTGAGGTATCAGTGCCAGCAAGCAACAAGTCTCATGATTCACTAGATTGTGCTTAGCTTCATCCTATCTACTGTTTCCGGAGCATAGATTTTTTTTTTTTTTTTTCTTCAAAGAAGGGTTTTTATCTATATTGAATACAGAGATAAAGTAATCTATACACAGCTTCTGCTGGTGCTGAATGTTTTGTTTTTTTCTGACTCTGCAAGTAGTGTTGCCATGACTATATTATCAGCTTATTTCTAAAACAGCAATCCGCCATGCACCAAGGGCCTTAGACAGTTGTATGATATAAATTGTGTAGAAATACACCACATTTAAAACTTTCATAAAGGTACCTTGTGGTTACAAATACAGGTAAGGAGAACAGCAGCAACAAAAGAAAAAAATTCCATGTCCCTTGGAGCAAAGGTGCTTCGTGTCATGTAGATTGCCTGGCAGGCATTCCGTCAAGACCTGGTGGTTCTTACTGGAGTGGGAGGAGCAAAATGGTCTTAATTGGTCTCAGACATTTAAAAACAGATGTTCAGGGAACAGCCCTTGCCTTACTTTATGCACATGGCAAAAGAGATACTGAAATAGGAAACAGTGAAGAAGGGAATGTACTGCACTCTCTTCCCAACGTAATGTTGATTGTCTGAAGAGTTCAGGTCTTACAGCGATGGGGAAGTAAAAGTGCTAGAGTACAACAGAGTAACGTACACCCAGACGCATAGCAGCACCCCTGGCATTTTGGATATGCAGCAAAGATATTTGGGGACAGGACTTGAAGAGCAGCAGTGGGTTTGGCTGTAAAGTGTTTCTTTCGTGGTGTATGTGACAGCTCTGGAGAAAGCAGTGAGGATCACTTGAGAAGTAGCTGACCCGTAGTGTCTGCGGCATCTGACTGGAGGACCTCGGCCACCAGTGCCATCGCTTGATGCACCAGGTTCCCTATCACCATTAATACGGTGATGTCTTCTCCTGCGGGAGTGCTTGAGCTTGGCTCCAGACATCAGGGATCTTCCTCACTGCTGAAACAGTGATCTTTTCTTGGCTGGATAAAAGGTGGGGGCCAAGGTGTCTCTCTTGTGCTTTTACTCTGGTTGGCCATCTGAAAGAGTTGAAAGCCAGGCTAGGCTGGGTCAAGGTAACGCTGAGGCCGAACACCCCTAGATGTTCAGTCCCTCTCCTTCTCCAGGTAGCTGAGTAATGCATCACAATCCCACTGCTGATACCACAGCTGTCCTTGCTTGACCCAAAGCAGACAGACCGCTGACTGTCCCTGCGCCTGCAGCGGCGTCTGGCAGGTTTCATGGCTTGATGCCTATTTCACAAAACTAGTAGAACATGAGAGTTCTCCATTTTATCCTCACTTTCAGTCCTGTGTTCTCATTTTTGCACCTGTGGCCTAATAAGCCAGTTTGTTCACATGCCAGAGCACACCAGGAACCTTCCTTCTGCCCAGACTTTGTAATGATGTTTGCTCTCACGCCTGCGCATCCACGAGAGGCCTGCGTTCCTCGCAGGACAGCTACAGCTCAGGACCTGCCTTGACCTGAAAGCTCTGCCCTGGCACTGCTAGAGTCCGTGACTTCCATTTTCCTTCGTCCCACCGACTCCTGCCTGCACCCAAAGCCTTGTCATGCTGTTGCGTCGTGTGTATAGGAGAAGGTCAGACGTGTCTGTGATGACGGCTACTCCAACAAGTTAGTCCGTCTCCTATATGCATGATACCACAAGGCTTCAGGGCATGCCAGCGTGCTTGGTGCCCACTGGAAGATGCAAAGTGTCTTGACCCACGGTGCAAGTGAAGCTATCTTGTGTTACTGCCTAGTAAGAGTGTACGCATGGATACCATGAAGTAAATCCGCAGCTCAGTTGACTGCATGATGTCTTGGTCTTGTAGCCATGGCCAGAGGCTCACTGTCTCAGTTCGCATTAGCTTCTAATCAGCTATTTTACGGTAATGACTTTTAGTCGTTTTCATTTCAGGCTTGGTTAGAAATAAAGTAACTTGTCATGAACAGTAAGCGTCTGATTTTTTGTTCTAACAAACTTGTGGTTACCATCAGATTCTAAGAAAAGTCTTTCTACTGTAGATTGGAATCATATAAGCCACTTACACATATCCTTTTATTTATTAGCAATTCTGCTTGGCTAGCTAAAGGTAAAAAACCCTTTTTCTTGTGTTTCAGTCACATTTCTAGTTAATACTCATTAACTGACTTAATGCATGTTACACATCATCAACCTGATTCACTACTGACATAAAACAGAAGCAATTCGTTAGTAACGGTCCCTTGCCAATTAGTGAACTAAATTACGTTTGAATAATTTTCTTCAAAGATTCTCCTCCCCCATGCATCATTTGGCAAGTCCCCTGAATGCTTACAGTAATTATGTGCGTGCAGTGAAAGGAGACTGTTACCTCTTAAACCAAAATAAATGAATATGTGATTTTTGTGCTAATGTAACAGTGAGTAATACAAAGAATCACAGACATCCTCCCTTTGATCTCCCAAAGATACGAACAGCAATTAAGATTACAAGCCGCTTTAAAAAACAGAATATTGGGAACATTCTGTAAGGGGAAACTGAATGCTTCACAGGGTTTTTCAGAAAATCGGCGAAGAAGAACCTTTTCTTGTTTATCATGACTACAGGCTTTTTAATAGATGTAACGTGGATATCCTTAACCTGGCGAGCCACAAACAGGTTGACAGCACTTCTAAAAATCGTTCTTTGTTTCTGGAATAGTGTTTAACAAGAAAAACAGTATCTCAGTTTCAATTTGAAAGTTAACCTGAAGTAAAATAGAAAACGTCTCAACCGCATCCTTACATGTGCTGTCCCAAACTAGAAACCCACGCTAGAAGCCCCGGTAATCGTATGGACAGGTGTCAACATTCGTTTTTCACCTGAAAACAGGATTCTTTCGGGATTTCCACTGCCACGTGCGATCTAGGAAATGATCTGATCTGATTGCTGCTGCTTTCGTTTTTGGAAGGAGAGCAGAGAGAAGAAATGAAACTTGACACGGGAGCGGGAGAAATGATTCTTTCGTGCTTAAAACAGGAGAGTCAGGAGTTTTGCCATTGATTTCAGTGGAACGTGGAGTGACCTCTATCCCTGGTGGTAATACAAAAATCATATTGTAACACCGTCCAAGTGAGCTAAACGATCATTTTTTTTCCTCCAGTGGATTTCTGAAGTGATACCGGTGAAATACCTTGCATATTCCTTGCTATAAATGCAATTAGAAAACAGCTAGCATTTTCACGAGGTACAATTCTAATCATCAATCTTTACCTGAAGAACTGTTCCGTGAGATTACCATCTCAGGATTTTGGCTGGAGCTTTAATTTTTGTAGGTTCTGCATTCTTCCTCTTGAGTCAGCAGGTAAAGTATGTGGTTGTGGCCTGCTGCATGGAGCGCCTGCGTTTGTCATGCCACAGGATTGCCATTCTTGGGGGGGCCAAGATCCTCGTCCTGAAAGCATCATGTCACCCGACTGGAATCCCACCCACGTGTGTTGCTGGGCAAAGTCTTTTTTTGTTAATGGATGAGTAAAATTTCATCAGGCTTTTGTTGCGATCATGAGGGAAGTAAGAGGGATTTGCATGAGCTGGCACATTTTCCATAAGCAGTTTCCAAGGCTAGTTGAAGTCAGGTTGGCACGTATATCTTTCCTTTAAGCGGAGGCTGAAATTCCAAAGCCTCACAGGAGTTTTCCATAGGAAACGCCGCCCTGGGTATCTGTGTGCCAGACGTGCCTGTATGGCATTTCCCGGAGCATCAATGACCTTCTGTTCTGACTTAGAATCGATTGGCCGCCTTGTGACGTCTTCTAACATACCTTGCTGTGGAGTTTGTCGTTTCTGTGCTAGAAAAATAGGAATTAAGATAGACTAGCTGTAAAATATCCGTGGATTCAACCCAGTGATCCTGTGATCCGGTTGTAGCAGAAATAATACAACTGTCCCCATTTACTTGGCACGGTTTGTTTTGGAAGGGCTAACGATTCCCTGTGCAAGGAGGTTTTCTTGTTCGATTAGCTAATGGTTTAGCTCTGCATTTAAAAGCTCTTTAAGGAGGGGATCTTTGTCATGGAGAAGACGTACCCTCAAGCATAGTTCTGGAAAGTTCAGGGCCTGTTGCTGCTATTTACAAGAAAGCCCCAAGTCTTGCCCTGGAGGACTTTGAGAAATCACTTACCTGTGGGAGAAGGGGGATGTGGTAGGCAAATACAAGGTGCTGGTTCCGTTTACAAGTGTGTCATGATGTGTTCTGAGCATATTACTTGTATTTCTTCACAGGAGGTGCCGTGAGGGGATGTTTATTCTGATGAAAGCCTAGGCTTGGTGACAGGAAACCAAGTCCTTTGTGCCGTAGATTGACCTTGAATCACACACAGACCTTTTTTCTGTAACAGAGGGTAAGACTGTCTAAAACACAGGAAAATGATGTCTCTAGAAAACAAAGTGGCATTTTGAGTTGGCTAGAATCTACCCAAGCCTTTGCCAGCCTCAGAACCGTGAATGTCAGCCGAGCAGGTGGTAGAGATACAGCCGCGAGTCAGGGACTTGTCAGGAGAGCAAGGGGCACAGTTGCTTTTTGTCCCCAAACCCTTTTTCTTAGAAGTTCAGTCTACCCACTAAGTTGAAACTGCGTGTCCCTGGGGGTGAGGCACAGCACTGGGGTGCAGGGGACCTCTCTTCGTGTCCCAGTGGGGCATTCAGTGGTTTGTGGAATGACTCCCTCCCTTGCCCTCTTCCCCACCCCGTAGAGAGACCTGGCTTATGGGGGCAGGAACCACATCTCATGCGCCTTTGCAGGAGCTTTGGTCTTGTTGGATGTTTCTAGATGCTTCCACAGCATTAATAAACCAGCATCACGGGATACAGTTCCGTCAATAACCAGTATTTCCAGAACGAAGGAGCTCTGCTTACATGCAAAACAGTTTATTTTTTTTTTCACTCTGCTGTTCCACCCTGGCACCTGAGACCTTTTCTGAGCTCTACTCACACGTCTCCCGCTGTCCTCTGCAACAGCTCTCCAGT
>VXBL01010086.1:5427-15847 GCA_013400195.1 Aramus guarauna | reverse complement strand
GTGTTCCCCCCCCCCCCCGCCATTTATTGAAGACTGGATCTTGTTCAGTGGAGGCAATTACTTGCCATTGATTATTCCTACTGGGCCATAAAATCAGGCATCAGCGGAGCTTTGATGATTCCTAGCTGTGTCCCCTAAGCAGAGACCTGGGAAGGGGCAGCACAGGCAGCTTACGACCACTGCACTACCTGATTATTCTCCTAAAAGCTTACATCAACTGCCTATTTGTTGGGTTAGTTTTCGGCCAGAACCTTACCTTTCCTTTACCTGATCTGACTCACCCTGTGGCCAACGGGCCGGCGGTGGTGCAAGGGGAATGGTGAAAACAAGCTCAGGGGCTGCGGGGCTGTCTGGATTTGACACTGACCTCCATGTAGACCAACTTCAAATGGGGCAGCAGATGGCAAAACTGCCCCCAAAACAGTCTTGGTGTTAGTCCCTGGTAAAGAGGTTCTGAATCACTACAGATTTGAGACGTGTGGAAGATATTGGTAAACATGACATCTAGACAAAGCGTCGTCGCCTGTACAGAACCAAATATTTCCTTTGACTTGTGGTTGTTTGCCTCTTACCTGGTTTCCCTGCAATGCGGCGGAATTACAGTGAAATAAAAAAAAAAAAAAAAAGAAAAAAGAAAAAAAAAATTGGGCCAGTTGCCTGACAGCATTTACTTGCTGTTTTCAAAGCACTGCACACAGAGCTTAACCTGAGGCTTTGGGCAGGAATATAAAAAAAACCCTGACCCTGGACATTCTCAGCATCTCTATGCATTTTGAATAAGGCCAGATGGGATCATCCAAAGATGCTACTTGCTTAAAGTTTGGGAAAGCTTTGTGTGCTTAAAAGCTTTGGGTGACTTGGAAATGGGACCCATGGTCAACCCACGTTTCTGCAAAGGAAGTCCAAGCATGAGCAAGGATTTGACAAGGATGTGTCAATTTTTTGCTTTCAAAAAGGTGTCAGTTTGCCCGTAAACTTGCCGTGTCAGTGGTATTTCGAAGGGCCGTTACTGACTTATTTTCAGAAATTATTTAGGCGATTGGCTGGCCGGCTTTCCTTTTCCCAGGCTGTTTGAGAGAATGTAAGAGCTGAGCTACTTGGCTACAAGAGATTTTCTTCTCTGAAATTGGCAGCTGCTCATTCCGGAAGAGAATCAGCATATTTGGCCACCGATTGCAAAGGAAAAGGGAAAACCATTATTTTTCCATTTCACTTATTTAACTATCCAGTGGGAGACATTGACTGTATTTGGGTGACCCTCATTACGAAGGCATTGCTAAGCCTTCCCTCCTCTGCCCTTCGCTTAAAAGTAGAAAATAAAAATATTTAAGTGCTCGGAAATGCATATATTCTCCTTGGCTGCATTAGGAGCAAGTCGGTGCCAAGTATCTAATTGTGTCAGGCCTTACAGCAGTATATTCAACGTCACGGCTTCATGAGTCAGGATTTTTTGTCTGAAAAGGATCACGTCAAGAAGCCCGGGACAAAAATTCCCTATAGCCCAGCAACAGAGCTTGCTGTGTAAGAAGCTCTGTTAGGAAACTAAGTTAGATGTGAAAGTCAGATATTTCTGCCTGGGCATCCTTCCACTTTGGACAAAGGAAGTACTCAGTAACGGTCAATGAGGCTTCTCATGACTCAAGTGCTTTGATAATTGCTCCTGGAGCACAGTGTGTGAAACTCCAGAAACCTGCAACTGCAGCCGGCCGTGCCGGTGGAAACACGAAGGGTGGGTTTTGCTGATGTCAGGATGCCTTTGAAGTCACTCCACGAGCGCCTTGCCGCTTGGGTTTCTCGAGCTGAGGAAACTGTGTTGGGCTGAAGCGTCGTGGATGTTGTTCAGGCTTGCTGTGATCTCCCGGTAGCGTGCCGAGAGCTCCTTGGTGTTACGTCATGAGGGCTTTGCTTGTGTCATCGTCAGCCCTGTATGCATCACCGTGGCAGGAAACTCTGCCTGTGGGCAGACTTGGATTTTTCACTGTCTTGCAATTGGTATTTCCTCTGCTTTCCAACAGTAATTCCATTAATCCATCAGTACTTATTTCAACCGCAGATGACAAGGTTCTTTGTGAAGGAGGGCGAACGTCTTTATTCCCACTACAAAGAGGGAGAAGCTTAAATTCAAACTGGAAGTGAC
The DNA here is from genome assembly GCA_013400195.1 of Aramus guarauna. Taxonomy (NCBI): domain Eukaryota; kingdom Metazoa; phylum Chordata; class Aves; order Gruiformes; family Aramidae; genus Aramus; species Aramus guarauna. The sequence goes on along the minus strand of VXBL01010086.1, from coordinate 13,710 downwards.
TCTCCTGAGGTCACATAACTCTGCCAGGAGTGATGTGGCAGAGACCTCAGTTCTCCAAGGTGCTGGCATCACATGCTTATCTGGAATTTCTGATATTGCGTAGACTTCTGCTAAGAATTTCCTTTGTTAATCTGGAATGTTACTGGAGAGCCTGGTGAAGCAGGGCTTTGGGAAACAACATTTTTGCTAAATTCAGCTCTTTGCTGGATGCCACCTCACTTTCGCCTGTGGCCTGCACCTTAGTTGTGTGTTCTGGTGAACATTTTATATTTGAGGGAGGCATCTAAGAGAGGTCCGTATAAAGGGATGTTTCACTGCAGCTGAAACCCTTTCTGATGGTGTATTCGCCCTAATTTGAGGTGTTTGAGGGGTCTAGCTGAAGGCCAACGGCCCTCAACTCTGTATTTGGTCAATGAAGAGAGATCAGCTCTTCCCTGGGATGATTCAGAGCAGAGATAGACTCTTCTTCTGAATCACTCTGAAGGAAGTCTTTCATCTTTCTTTCTCTGTTATCTGCAGAGGGACATTTCCCTCCTAACGTTGGTCTTTGAATGAGCTGGTATGAATACCCGTCCACATCACGCTGGTCTTGACTGGCAAAGCCAGTGGACTTGCTCCTGTGCCCTTGTATGGGATGGTGAGAAGTCATGCATGGACAGATGATTTTCCATCTATGTACCGAGGAGGCTTTGCACCTTCTTCTGCAGCATCTGGTGTGAGTTACTGCCAGAGGCAGAGACTGGCTGGATGGGCTTTAGGTCTGATCCCACCATTCCTGTCTTCCTTTGATCTAAAATAAGGTTTAGCCATCACTTTCTGGTGCAGGAAGGACGAGAATTTTGCCGACTTCAGTATTTCTGCAGCCTTTTGAGAAACAAAGAGTCACTTTCTTTGGGTTTGGTGATCCTGAAGATTAAAGTTGATCCCCGTAAATCCTACAGTGTATACAGCATTCCCGGGAAGTGTGTATGGGCCACCCGGCGCCTGGCCGTCCCAGTGCGAGCACAGCGTCCTTGGACAGCCTCACCGGGTGGGTGCGGAGAGGTGGGCAAGGTGGCGGTTTGGCATAGGACAGCAGAGCAAAGATGGAATGAAAACGGGAACCGTTCAGGGGTCTGAGCTGTAGGTCATTTTAGGTGGGTTTGGTCGCTATTTATCACTCTTCAAAACTCAGTTTTCTGCTGAAAAAACTGACTCACAGAGAATTTGTGAGAGGACACTCCCGTGAGGCACTTTTACGAGCTGCGCTGCACTTGGGCGACGGATTTTTGAGCCTTATCTCCTGGCATTTTCTGAAAAAGACAGCAGGCAATGGAGGGTGATAAAGTTCCCCCAGGTCCAGCCTTCTGCTTCCAGGACACGGCGAGGGTTGCGCTGACCTAGTTAAGCCGAGGAAGGAGGGAAAAACGTTCTTCATTCTTGGGGGCCCACCTGCTCTTTTGCTGCTGTTCCCGCAGCCAAGGAACATACCTTTGCTAAGGAAACGCATGAACAGGCAGCTCTTTGCAAGGAACTAAACCCATCTGCGTGGGCCGGGAGGAAGAGGGAGGCCAGCCACAACAGCTGCCCCTCTGGTAGGCTGGAGGTTACAAAGAAGCCTTGATGCCTTCTGAGTAAGAGCAAATTCTTAAGCAAAGCGAGGGTGCAGATTCCCCTTCGCTGGGAGCAAGGCAAGTCTGTTCTTGGTGGGAAGTTCCTTCTCGGAGACTCACCTGGGGAAGAAGAAGGGGAATATGGAACTTGCCGGGCTGCGTGGGACCGCAGGGCTCCGTTGATGGGGCAGAGCGGGTCCAGCCCTGCGGTTTCCCTGGTATGTCGGGAGCGAGGTGGCTCTGTGCCCTTGGGCTAGACGTGTTACCCAGGGACATAAACGCACAAACAGCTTTGCAAAGAGGGAGGAGGACCTCAGATTTCCCCTGGCCCAGGTGCCCAAACTGCTCTGCTCCCCGGTGCTCTCCCATCTACAGTCAAAGAGGGGGAGCTGCCTTGCTCTTCACATCCTCCTCCCGGTGCGGCACACTGCCGGGAGGGAGCCATCCTCATGGACCTGGGTGCTCGGCTGTGTCCCTGCGTCGAGGGTGGGCAGCACCAAACAGCTTCCTCCGCTCTTTTGCCCCAAACGAACCACAGTTCAGGGCCGAGAGGTGCCCGAGCTCCAGGGAACAGCCGGATTTCACACGGTGTCTCCCTCCTGCCCTGCTCCTCGGGGTTACCGCTTGCTCGACATTGACGTGCTTTGAGTTTAGACCAAAATCCTGGGCTCCAGACCGGGCTTGGGGCTTGGAAGTGAAGTGTGCCAGCACCAGCTCGTGAGCAGGTCTGGATGTCTCCCAGCACATTGCGGCGAGGGCTGCGGGCCGACCCCGTGGGGCTGCGCTTGCATCTGGCATCCACACGTCCTGGCGCGCACCGGGGCTCCGGTAGGTCACCACCGGCCGGCATTTTGGGCTGGGATGGAGCATCTGCCCATCCCTCCCCGCCAGCTGCCCGTGGTGCCCCGAAGAAGCGCCTTTGCAATTCAGAGCAGCGGAAGTGGCTGGCGGCACGTCGAACCGCTCCTGGCAGCGGTGCGGGCCATCGTCAGCCCTGGGCGGTCACATTTCCTTCCCCTCCAGCTCCCGGGAAGGGAAGCTGCAGCGCCTTTGCCCTCTGACGCTGCCCCAGCAATGGGCCCATCAGCAAAAAGTCTTCGGGTGCTGCGGGGGCCACCCCATCTGTCTTGAAGGAACTTGGCAGAAATTACCCCAAAAGGGGGTGGACAGCAGGGTCTGGAGAGCGAGGGGATTTTGGAGATAGAAGTGGGATGAATCCGGCGAGCCAGCCGGGTGCGCGTGGGGCTTGGGTGGGGAGAGTTATTACCTCAGGTTATTTTTTGGAGGAATTTGGGTATTTCTAGGGAACTGCCCTGCCTGTGTTTTCTGCCCAGCTGGCTCCCGCCTCCCCTGTGGTTATGAAAAGATGTTTTTCCGCCAAAAATGACTTGGTTCCCCAGCCCCTCTCTGTGAGCCTTGTGACATTGCCTTTAGCAGCAGCAAAGTGGTGATCGGTGCTCAGTGCTTTCCCACAATAGCCGGGACACCGTTGTAAGGAAGCCAAAAAAACCTTCCGGCTCCAGAAGGGATTTAGACCAGCAAACCCATTCTGCTGCCTGAATTCAACCCCTCGCCCTGGATGTCTCCGAGCGGCTCTCGCCTCCGTCCACCCTCAACCGAACCAGTTGCACATCCCGGCTGGGCGGTTGGGGTTGGGAGAAAGTCTGTGGAATTGAGGACCATTGCTCGGAGGTGCTGCGGCGAGGGGCTCCTCCGCGGGAGCGAGCTGCCCCCTCTGCCTCCCCGTCCTGTCTCTTCCTGGGGCTCTTTAACAGGCAGCAAACCCGGCACATCCCCAGCGGGGGCATAGGAAAAACTCCCCTAAACCTCTCATGCTGTGCTCGAAGCCCGGGGTTTCTGGTCCCACCCTCTGCTGACGGATAACGGATCGCTCTGCCCTGCTCCGCCACAGCCCCTGCAACTCCCACCCCACCTTTTCCCGGCTAAGCGAGCGCCGGGCTTTTCCATCCTTCCAGGCAGGCTGCGTTCCCCGTGCCGGCCGGGTCAGGGCTTTCTCGAAGTGTTCAAATCCTCCCGTGAGCTGGCAGCTGGGGGAAGACGGGTTCCAGTACCCTGCCGGCTGCTGCCGCGGTCGCTGCCGGATCGCACTCATCCCTGCTGGTGCCAGCCCCGCTTCCCACCGCTCTCCAGTGGTCCCCATCCAGCTCAGCCCCTAAACCTGCACCGACACCTTGCCGTCCCCACCCCGGCTTCGCCGGTAACCGAACCTGCGCCCAGCGGTTACCTCCGGCTGGATGCCGCCGGCCACGTGCCCGCTGGGACAACGGCAGCAGCTCTCCTCCCGGCTCGCTCCGGGCGCTTGCTGCGCAGCGCTCGCGTGCAGGCAGCTGGAGGAAATCAGAGGAGCCGGTTAGAGAAAATCTGGGCAAAGGCAAGGGAAAAAAAAAAAAAAAATCCTGGGACCTGGCAAGTTCCTACACAAGTTTCCATGAGAAATCCAACGTGGCCATCGCTGGCCTGTGTCTGTGCTGGAGCCCTCCCAGGCCTCTCCCAGGGTCAGCGGCGCTGCCAATGCCCACCCAACTTTCGGCCGAATCCCGGCCAAGCCTGGTCCCGTGCCCGCAGCTCCGGCGGCTCCGCGAGTCCCTTCTCCCATCGCCGCCGGGAGGGGACGGTTCCCAGACACCCGAGGAGCCGACTGCCTCTCCGTGCTCCCGTGACATATTTATTGCTATCAGTATAGTCTTTAATTTCCTTTGTTTCAGAATATCTGACAGCGCAATTAAGGCGGCCTGAAGGGAAGCGTGTGTGCTCGGTCATCAGCCCTGCGGTTACTGTCTGTCTGGAAGCGGTGCTGGAGCCCGGCTCGGAGAACAGCTGCCAGGCTTCCAGGCTTGTTTTCATTTTCTAAGAGGTTAGCTGAAAGCCCGATGCGAAAAGACACCCATACACACCCAGAAACCCCGCCACACACACGGAGCCACACGCACACATGCGGAAACACACACATAAACACAGATGCGGGCCGACACGCGGAGACATAAACAGACCCCGTGCGCGAAACCAGCCCTGGGGACGTGGGACGGGACCTGTGCCGATGTGGGACGGGACCTGCGCCGATGTGGGACGGGACCTGCGCCGATGTGGGACGGGACCCGCGCCGTCTTTGCTTTTGACAGGTCGCGGGGCGGCGGGACAGCGATGCCACCGGCTCATGGTGGGGAGCGAGGAGCCTGTTGCGCTTTGCGCCTTGGAGCTGTGAAGTGCAGCTGGTTCTTGCCCCGGCTCCGGGGCGATGGGGCAGGTCCCTCCTGCTGCTCATCCCAGAGCTTTTGGGGGAAAAGCCTGGTCACGGTAGCTGCGAAGAGGCACAGCTGGGGCTTGTTTCCTCCCGGGTTTGGCCGCGAGGCGAGCATGCGAGGATGCTTGCGAGGATGCACCCAGGGTCGTGGCTGCACCGGGAACCCGACTGGTCCCCTCTGCCCAGGCACCCTGGAGGGGGTGGAGACAAGTTTAATATTAATTGCAGCGGGGTTAGAAAAGGAGAAAGACTTTTCGCTTTGTCCCCAGGGGATGGTAAAACCTGGTCCTGAGGGGCTGCGGCTCCCGGTGGTGCCGGGGCGATGGGCGCCGGGGAAAGCCGCTGCTGCCCCGCGCGAGGCTGACGTACAGCAGCACCGAGGTGGGGTGCCGGCAGCTTCCGCGTGGAAAGCCCCATCCCGGAGCCCGGCAGGCATCTCACCACGGGTGCCAGGAGAAGGACTTCGCCCGCCCGGCCCTGCCCTCCCCGCCCCACAGCCATGTGCAGAGCCCGTGTGGGAAATGCCAGGCCGGGGAAAAAAAAAGTAAGCAGAAATCTTTCTAGGAGCAAATAAATGACTCAAGCGCGTCGGTGCCGGCAGCTTCGTGCCTTGCGGCGCCCCGGCTGCGGAGGAGGAGAATCTCCGGCGGCTGGTAAAGGCTGGGTTCACGCTGCAGTTTCCCCGCCGCCGTGGGGGCTCGTTTGGGACTTGCTCCTCTCCGGCTCCTGTCTTCACAAGCCGTGTAGGAACCTCCTATCTCTGGAGCCTCGGGCCCTTAGTCAAATTTGGTTGGCAGCCGCAGGTGCGCACACGCTCGCCCGGCGGGATTGCACGCACGCCTTGTTTTCTTAGGAAACGAGACTCAAAGAACCAGTCGCTGGGGAGAGGAGAGCATGACCAGTGCCAGGTAGCACCGTCCAAGCGCTTTGTTTTGTGGCAATAAATAACCACGTCGACTGTTCTGGCCCTAGAAACTACCCCCCATGCGGCTAAAGCCAGCGGAGACGCTTGGCATCCTTGCGGCGAGCTCAGCACCCGGGTGAGGGAGGTGCAGCCGAGCTCGGCGGGGACGGCAGGGTGCTATGGGTGCTATAGGGTGGGGTGTCCCCCGGTTTTAGCTGGGAGCGTCTGCCTCTGACCCCGCAGTGCTGTTGGGGTGGAGGTGCTGCCGCTCCTGGGGTTGGAGAGCTTGGGGAGAGCAAAGAGCCGGCGGACACTTTGGATACGGGCAGATTCGGTTGCAGTCACGGCTGTTGTCTTCTGCCATCTTCCTGTAACATGGAAAGAAATCTCTGCTTCCCACTTTCCCTGGTTCTCCAGGAAGCTCCACCGCCTTTGCTAATTTTCTGACTTTGTCTTGGTGGGAAAAACGATGGTGGGGGCTTGTCTTCCCACGGAGCCATGCTGGTGTGCAGCCAAAGACGGCACAACCCCCTTTGCTCTGCGGGGTCAGGGACCACAAGCGGTGGCAGCCGGAGGGGCACGTCAGGCTTCAGTGGCGTTTGCCCACTCTGTGCCATGCCGTGCCGTGCCGTGCCGTGCCGTGCCGTGCTGTGCCGTGCCGTGCCGTGCCGTGCCACCTTGGCTCCGGGGACCCTGGGGAGCTGCCGCGGCTCCTGCTTGGCCCCAGGGCTGGTCCTTCCCCACCATCCCCACTGTCCTGGTGGGTCTCTCCCAGTGATGCCCACAGCAGGAACCCGCCCGGGGCTCTGTCCCCCGCTGTTCACCCCTGCCGGCCCTCTGTCAGGTGAGATCTTCCCCTTGAGTCCTGATTTTTCCCCTCCCTGGCCAGGGGCTCTGTAGGTTCAGACCACCGGCAATGCCTCAGATAGCTTCAGCCCCCTGGTCCGTGAGACCCCAGCAGAGCGGAGATGGAAGAGCTGAGGCAGCTTGGTGCTCTGCATGCTGTGCGTCTTATCAGGGTCTGGCCGGGGTGCCGAGCGCTTTATCGAAGCTCCTCCATCAGTGCAAGAGCACTCGGGGCTGCGGAAGTTTCCCCGTCTTCTGTTTGAGGGCGATAGCCGTGCAGAGATACCCCCCCGCCATCAGATACCGGATCTGGCCCCTGTGCATCACTCCCGGCAAAACACAAAGCAGCACGGCCCGTCCTCGACGGAGGGTGATGGAGAAGGGTCCCCTAAGCCCAGGCTCTGTGCAAGGCATAGGGGGGTTCCCCGGCCAGCCCCGAATCGGGGTGCAGCAAGGAGAGGCCTCTCCTGCAGCTCCGCCGGAGCTGGATTTGACCCCGCTCCAAGCTCGCTCACCGCGAGACTAAACACTTGCTTAGCAAAGCTGCCGACAAGGGTCTCGGGGGACCACTGGGGATGTGTCATCCAGCTCCCGAGCCAGCCCCGAGCCCCAGCAGTGTCACACAGAGAGTGGCTCTGTCAAGGGGGGGTCCGGATCCGGCCCCCGCCCTCTCCCTGGCTCTTGCCGGCCCGTGCCAAGTCCCCCGCCGGGCACGGAGGCGACTCTCAGAGCCAGGTCCTGCGACAGAAGTTGCGTTCATCTCGCCTCCAGCCCATTGTCTTGTTTATTTGTTACGGTTGGTCTCCAATTAGGAGTTTGAACCGTTCGGAGCGAGGGCTGTTTCTTCCCATGCGAACGTGCGGTTCCCGCGCCGCCGAGCTGTGATGTGGTTGGGGACCCACAGGAGCATCTGCTATTGCAGCAACAGTGCCCGGGGACGAATGCGTTTCAGATGGGCTCGGCTCTTCGTTCCGTGCTCGGGCCAGCGGCCAGCTCAAGACGGTGAGGAAGAACCACTGGCCGGCCCTTTGGACACGATGTTCCCCTCCTCGGGGACCCGCTGGGACCCAGCTTGGGGCGGGGGGCCAGCTGGGGAGATGGTCACTGGCCAAACGTGTCTCCCAAATATCGATCCTTAGGGGGGGGACCTCCCGCGTGGGGAAGGGGCTCTGCCACAGGTCCGACCCCAGCCAGGGCGGGCACGGGGACAGCTGGAATGCTCCAACTGGGATCGCCGTCCCCGGCTTTGCTGCCCTGGGATCAGCCCCGGTTGGGATGCTCGTGCCGGCTGGAGCCCTGGGACGCAGCGCGGGGTGCCGGCCGCCCGCCCCGTGGGGGATGCGGAGCTGACAGTGCCCCGGCACCGCACCTGCACCCTGCGGATGGCAAGTCCGGTCTGGCCGGTGGCCCCGGGGCAGCGGCGCTGGACCCGTCCAGCCGGGTTGCGCGCGGCGTCAGTTAGCACATGATCCGTGCCGCGGGGCCAAGGTCTGAGGTCAGTTAGTCACACCCAGGCAGCGGCACTGACTTCACCGCGGGCAGGAGCGGCTCCTCACGTACCGCGCTCCCCGAAGGCAGCGCTGACCCACCGCTCGGGGCCGCGTGCCGACGGTCAGAGCGCTCCGTTATCGGGGTGCAGGCATCGCTCCCACTGCAACAAATGGCTCCCCGGAGCTCCC
>VXBL01010079.1:60766-87649 GCA_013400195.1 Aramus guarauna | reverse complement strand
CAGCTCATTCTGGGGATCATCTCAGAATATATGGAGGAAAAGAATGTTATTGGGGATGGTCAACATTCACCAAGAGGAAATCATGCCTGACCAATCTGATAGCCTTCTATGATGGCATGACTGGCTGGGTAGATGAGGACAGAGCAGTGAATGTTGTGTACCTTGACTTCAGCAAGGCTTTTGACACTGTCTCCCATAACTTCCTCATAAGCAAGCTTAGGAAGTGTGGGTTAGATGAGTAGACAATGAGGTGGATTTAGAGCTGGCTGGCTAGAGGGTTGAGATAGGCAGTGTAGAGTCAAGTTGGAAGCCTGTTGCTAGTGGTGTCCCCCAGGGATCAGTTCTGGGTTGGGTCTTATTCAATATATTAATCACTGACCTGGGTGAGGGGACAGAGTGTGCCCTCAGCAAGTTTGCTGATGGTACAAAATTGGGAGGAGTGGCTGACACGCCAGAAGGCTGCGCTGCCATTCAGCAAGACCTGGACAGGCTAGAGATTTTGGCAGAGAGGAACCAAATGTAATTCAGTAAGGGCAAGTGTAGAGTCCTACACCTGGGGAAGAACAACCCCAAGCACCAGTACAGGTTAGGGGTTGACCTGCTGGGAAGCAGCACTGCAGAGAAGGACCTGGGAGTCCTGCCGGACAACAAGTTAACCATGAACTAGCAATATGCCCTTGTGGCCAAGAAGGCCAATGATATCCTGGCGTGCATTAAGAAGACCGTGGCCATCAGGTCAAGGGAGGTTATCCTCCCCCTCTACTCTGCCCTGGTGAGGCCACAGCTGGAATATTGTGTCCAGTTCTGGGATCCCCAGGTCAAGAAAGAGAACTACTGGAGAGAGTCCAGTGGAGGGCTACAAAGATGATTGAGGAACTGGAGCATCTCTTGTATGAGGAAAGGCTGAGAGAGCTGGGTCTGTTTAGCCTGGAGAAGAGAAGACTGAGAAGGGATCTGATCAATGCTCATAAATATCTAAAGGATGGATGTCAAGAGGAAGGGCCCAGACTCTTCTCTATGGTGCCCAGTGCCAGGACAAGGGCCAATGGGCACAAAGTGGAACACAGGAAGTTCCATCTCAACATGAGGAAAAACTTTACTCTGAGGGTAACTGAGCACTGGAACAGGCTGCCCAGAGAGGCTGCGGAGTCTCTTTCTCTGGAGATATTCAAAACCCACCTGGATGTGATCCTGTGCAACCTGCTGTAGGTAAAACTGCTTTATCAGAGGGGTTAGACTAGATAATCTCCAGAGGTCCCTTCCAACCCCTACCATTCTGTAACTCAGTGATTCTGTGATTTTGTGATAATATGATATTGCTTCAAATATCAAATAACATGCTCAACTCCACTTAGAGGAATTCCATTAAGTGGAAAGATTAGGGCACCTAAATATAATTTAATAAAAAAAAAAAATTCTTGCTGTAATCTCAAAGCATATTACAGCCTAAATCTCAGCCTAAATCACAAAATTATTCAGGAAAATAGGAACATATCTAATATGTATTATGGCATTACAATAATTAAAAGGATTAATATGGAAATTGTATTACCACCTTTTAAAAAGGAGTTCTAAAATACTTTCCCGCTTTCTTTTTTTTTTTTTTCATTTTAAGAACATATTCAAGCAGTTGATTTGAGGGTGTCTCTGCTATCAATGGTTTAGTTTGCTAGCCACAAATAATTTAGCTAAATATGGGTTAGAGATGAAAGCAACATGCTGTATACTGCTGGCATCAGCCTCCCGGTTCTCATTGCCAAGAGTATTTCGCTCTTCCCCCCCGCCCAGTTTAAGAAAATGTGAAGTACTGGCTATCAATTTGCCACAGGTACTGAGCAAACTGCTTTTAAAATGTTCTTTTAATAACTTCTTCAGGGAGAATAGCATGGCCTTTCAGTCAAGGATACCTCTAATTGTGTTGAATTTACTTGACATTTTCCTAGGATCTTAGGAAGTGATGAGGAAACTGAATTTGACAATAAAGTGAAGCTTTTGACATTCACTTGGTCTCTAGTGAAGTTACTTTTCTCAATATTTTTTTATTTGCTGAATAAGAGATGCAGATATTCTTCTCTTACAAAGATGCTAGCAACCAAATTGTTCTTTTTTATTATAGAAAAGAATCAGAAGTAATATAGACCAGACAAAAGGAAGATGACTCATTGCTGAATTGCCAAAGCAAATGAATAGAATTAATCTTGAAATTATGCTCTGAAGAGAACAATCAGGTAACATTTGAACAAGCATCTATTGCATAGTGTGTAGTTTCCAGTAAAAATATGTAATTTATACAGTGTTCCAAATTGTTCAATCTACTTTAAAGTTCAAGGTTGAGGGCCTAATATACAAGGAGAAATTCCTGTCAGTCGTTGTCTTCTGACTCATAGATTTAAGACAAAACTAAATGTAAAGAGTGTTCACTTTGATCCAAATTCTTCAAACACCATGCACATTAGTGGCACTTGGAGTATATGTGTGGTAGACTTATTTAGATACGCCCACTAAATTAAGATTTTTAGTTTTTGCTCAGTGACAACTACTTCATACTACCATAAGCAACTCTTTCTTTAGGGAATATGGTCATGCAAAGTTTTGTTATTGCCTTGAAGAATACTACAGGCTCATGATAAAGAACTAGTGAAATCAGAATATCAGAAATGTGTTCAAAGTTTGCCATTAACCCTACACATGATGTTGAGAAAATCATTTATACCCACCTCCGCAATGTGAATTTGGTGGGGAAAGATTGGTATAGGCACATTGAATTTTTTGGTGTTTACCTTCTGATGAATTAACCACCAATCCAAGAAAAAGACTATGCTAATAAATTGATAGGACGAGGTACCACAGTAATGATGCTTCTGAGAATCGACCTAATGTGGTTTTCTCACCCTGGGAAAGAAATTAACCCTGTTATATCACTGTACATACTTTTGCTGGAGCCAAGATTTTTTAAATTCAGAAATGTATCTATCACACAAGAAAGTGTACACATAACATGANAAAGGAAAGGAAAGGAAAGGGATAATGCCAGAAATAACAAACTAGGAAAGGAAAAAAAAAATCTGGAAATAATAAATATCAGAACAATTCCAAATAAAAAAAGAAAAGCATTTACCATAATTCCTTTTATTTTCAATAAAAGCTAATGCAAAATCTCTCACATATTTTATTTCTCCAATTACTTCCATTCCTACTGATTTTCTCCCATTATTTCTCATTGTCTTGGGGGTATGAGAAGAGCATTCATATAAATAAATCATAGAACTAGCATTGTCAAAGCTATTTTTACCATGTAGCTGTTCAAGATGTTTCCTCAAAAGAGAGTTTATGCACAAAAAACCTGTCACAGTAGTTACATTTATGGGGCTTGTCCCCACTGTGCAGGTTGAGATGGCCCTATAAGGAACATTTCTGAGAGTACATTTTCCCACAAATCTTATATTGGAACAGTTTGATGCCTACATGTGCCAATGGAGATTGTTTATCTAAGTGCAAATCTGGCCTCAGAGTAGGCACATAAAAAATGAATGCATCTTTGAGTGGTTAGCATAGGTTTTTAGATGCCAAAACACTCTCATATATTAACATTCTGTAAGTATAGATGTTTACACGTGGCATTGCCATTTATATACCTTAGCAAATAACAGAGAGGCAGAGGGACACCTAAGGGTGTAAATCATCATTCCCTGAAGTAGATATCTCGATAGATCAAATGGCCAGACTCTGCTATCTGTATGCAAGGAAGGTATTTACTCAGTGAGACCTGAATACTCTGTGGGCATTTAAGATGTTCCAAGCCATGAAGATTTTTTATTTATTTATTTTCTAAAAAAGTCTAAATATCACTTCTTTTAACAATGGCTAAACAAAATGCTAACTTTGGCAACATATTGACTAATAAATAAGAAGTTTGTCTATTTTCAAAAACAAGGCATATTTTAAAATGAGAGGATACATTTTCTTCTTTAGAGAAAAATAAGCTAAATTTCTATTTTTGGTAAGCAAGTACAAATCCAGAGAATGCAGCATGACTTTTTGTGCTCACTTCTACTGAAAACTCACATGCACTTGCCACTAATATCAGTGAAACTGAATCTGTATTGGTTAGGAAAATAGCTGTTTTCAGTACATTCCACCACCTGCAGCATTCTATTATTCTTCAAAATAAATAGAAGCTGTTCCCAATGATGTCAATAGTTCTGATAATCAAAGCTATAGGCATTGAAGATGTTAGATGTTAAGGTAGGAATACTTTTTAGATATTAGGAAGTATGTTCTGACAATGTGAAGAGATAAACATTGAAGAGGCTTGTTGGTGCATTGTGAAAGATCCATCACTGAAGATATTTCAGATAGATAAGGCAAACATTCGTCAAGAATGACATGGTGTTTCCTTGGGATAGAGAACTGGACTATATACCATCCCTAGGTTACATGTAATTTTCTTACTTTACTACCTGACTCGTACCTATGAGTGTGCTAAATTACCTAGCTTAAACATTATAACATAGTTACTAGGATAACTTCTTCAAGTAAATGTGACTGTTTGCAAGTAGCTAGATATTCTTCAGCTTGCCAATGCATATAGTCAATAAAGAAGGTCATAACTTAATCTTTATAAACCAGATATTACTAGACTTGTGTAAAATAGTAATATACTGAAGAAACTGTCCCAATAAAATCAAAGCAAGCTTAAAACAAAAAAGGTAGTTGGATATGACCTTGTGAAATTAATACTACTTTTTGAGTCTACACAGTATGCATAATGTGTAGCTGAAAATAATTGCAAATGTAAATTTAGGAGCAGTTTCTCTTTTCAGATTATAAATATTTGTATTATTTATCTCTACTTTCTGAGCAATTTAATGAAATTATATGGCTCCTAAGATCAAACTAGAACAAAAACCTTAACGGAAGCTTGTGAAAATACTCTTGGATTTATGATGTAATCTTTGTTTAAAAATTATAATCTTAAATCAAGACAAATGAATCACCATGTTGTGCTTTGGAAGAACAGATTTTAATTTGTAAATGAATAGGCGTCTCATGTGATTTTAAATAGTTTATGTATTTCTTTTAAAAATTGAGATGAAAAAAGAAAATATTGTGGAGTTTGTTAGTGTTAGAATAATTTGGAACTTTTATCAGCTAGTGAGTAAGTAAATATATATTTATACTTCACAACATCCATCTTAAATTTGCATACAAACAAACCAGAGAATATTTTGACATATTGTTGTGAATAAAAATGAGTTCTCATGTTCAATTTCTAAATATTTAACTTTTTATTCTGTCATTGCACATTGGCCCACTGCAATATTTTAGTATATGTGAGGATGACTAAGTCATGCTTCAGGAGTTATGCGCATTAAAGGCAAAGCAAGGCATTTTTTCTAATGTTTACAAAGTTCTTGTGGATATTTATTCCTGTTACTAGATGATTAATAGCCTTAAGGATATTAATTGCAATAATGTTATTTAAAGAACATATGTGCCTATTAAGCAAAAATCACCTTTCCAAAAACATTTATATGTGCCTGAATTCCAAATGCACAAAACCAATAGTAAAAATAATGTCCCTTGACAAATTTAGTGGTGACCCTGGAAACTTTCATTTTCATGGTAGGACTTTTCTGTTTTGTTTCTGGTGGAAATGGTGATCATTAAGATCTGTCTGAAGGTAAAGATTCTTACTGGCTTTCTAAGCACTGTTAGATTCTGGATTTGCCTAAACTTTTGTTGAGTTAGTTTCATAAATTCTCCGTGCCTTTGTAGCTTCTTGAAGAGGCAGGGAGGGCATAGGCAAAACAGGAATGTTGACCACTTTCCAGAAGAATCTTACTGTGTAAATAACCAATTTGATAAAGATCTCTCAGTTTTGCCTAACAATTTCACATTAAATAACCTTCCCAGCTTAGAAATAACTCTTTTGGGAAGATAAATATCTATCTGTTTACTGGAACTTCATTGGGAAGGTAGCTGGAGTGGCTACACATCTGAATTTCTCTGTGAGGGAAGTCAGCCTCTGGGAAGCCTCTTCCTGGCAAACCCAATACTCACTCGTAACTGGTATTACAAGCAATTCTGTTCCCAGTAGTCAAGTAGCCTAAGTAGCACTTGTAGACTTTTAGCAACGAGATTCAGCTTGGAAATAGGCAACAGCTCTAAGTCCTCAGAAAAGAGATTTGAATCCATATCTCCAGTACTTTCCCTAGATTCTATGCTGGAGTATTTTGGAAAAGAACATTTTCCAACTTCCTACTGAAGATATTTTGTAGCCAGAAATATGAGGATACTTCAGTCAGAGGATGAATGAATGATACAATTTTAATTCAGTCGTAAAACCAATCATGACTTTCTGGATGGTTGAGATTTCTAGAACTGCTTCTCATTTCAGAATGTGAATGCTTGAGGTTTCGGGAAAAGAGGAATGAGGTGTATGGTTGCTGCTGTTACAATTTTTTTCAGATGCATGCACTGATTACCTAACTTAAGATACTGCAATCTGTTGAAGGAATGCCACTGTCATGCTTCAGTTCTTGTTCTAAAGTTTGGCATTTCATACACCCAGAGTTGCATCCATCACTACCTTTAAAACATAAGACCAAGACCTTAGAAAACTGTCAAGAACAGGATGAAAACTATGAACTATATCTCCATAATTCCTGAATAGAGTAGGTGTCCTCAAAATACTTTCCATGCATATCCTTTAATCTTTAGACCCTTTACAATTCAGCTTTTCCCCTGTCAGACTGGAGGGGACTATTCCTGATTATCACTGCCAAAGAAGAAACAGATATGCTATGATGCTTTTCAAAATAATAGTACATTTTGACCTGGGTGGTGTGATGTTGTTTGTTCCCGTTGTAATTTTTCATTTCCAGCATTCAGTGGTTTGGATTTGTATTATCTTAGATGTTACAATTATCCTTTAGAAAGAAATGATATATTTTAATTCAACAGCAACTTGTCTATCATTGCCCTTTACTTAAGCAAAACATTTTATTTCTAGGATTAGCCACAGTATGAAAAACATCCACTGTACCTGTATATAAATGCAAAGGATTTAAACAGGTTAACAGTCAGTCTTTTACAGTAATGAGTCTCTCTCCTCATACTTTGCAGAATGGCTTCGGCAATAGTTTTAGAAATAACGTTTATCAGTGAGTGTGTAATGCCTGTTTGAAAATCTTCAAAGAAACTTTCAAGACCTCTATTAAATTCAGCTCTTACAGGATTTCTGCAACAGCTCATGGTGTGTTTTCATGAATGTATCACATGTGTATGATAATTCCATTTTTATCTTGTCATCTGTTATTACTTATCATGTGCTTAAAATATGATATTTTTGCAACAGAGGCAATCTTCAATTTCATATTTATCTGGTGGATGGCACAATAGGTCCTGGAAATACAGAGGTATTAAGAAAAAGAACTACAAATAATAAATAACAAAAAAAATGCAGCCTCTCTCTGAACTCACATGAACTTAATGTACATAAACGGAAGCGTGTGTGGGCTCAAGCAATGTAAGAAAAAACATACTAGCATTGAATTGATCTGATAGAAGGAAAAAACCATTTCTGACTGACAAAAGAAGTGACTAGCAGAAAAATCATACTAGTTTTGACTGAATTTGGTAAGCCATTAAAGAAGTGTTAAATTAAGCTGAAGTCACCAGTTAAATTAGAGCAAACTTGACTAACTTCAGGAGATGGTTCAGATAACATGGCATTTTCCAAATCTGAAAAGATTATGCAACTAGTCTAGCAGAATCATCCATGCCTATAGTTTATACTTCTATTTTCATTTATCTTTTTGTGTTTTGTTGGAGTATATGCTTTACTGTCTCTTATTTTTCATCATCCTATCCATCTTCAACAAAAAGTACCATAATTTATTTCTAGACATGCAAAGACAGCAACTCATTTACTCCTGGAAGAACTGGAGTTTCTGGGAATGAATAAAACACTGGTATGGGAATCTATCAAAGAACAGCAATATAATAGGAAGAAGATTATGTCACTGCAATGGCTCCCTGCAGCTTCAACCAATTCATCTCCACATGGAACATGCCCATTCAAGAGTAATTTCCTATCTTCCTGACATCTACAGAACTCTGTGTACAGAATTTTTCATGACAACAGCAGGACTAGATCTTGCCTTCAGAGGCAACTGGTGTCAGCCACCGGTTAAAAATAGTTGGAGAAAACCAACATACCTTTAGCTTTCTTATGAAAATGTCCTAGTGGACAGCAAACTGTGTGAATTGTGCCTATAGTGTAAAGAAGTGGCTAACAGCACAGCTATTACTTTTCCTGATTTAGTTTATGAAAATATATCTGAGCAAGTTGTAAAATCTGCTATGAAAGGATAAACAGTGGTTAGGCTGGAGGGCTGCTTTTGCACAATTGGGTGGAATATTCAATAAGTCTTCATAATTTTATATCTTTTTAACATTATGTGGAGATGTTCTCGGAGAGAGATTTTCCAATAAGTAAAACCATGTCACATTTTGGTTTTCAGGAGGCAGAAATGCATAGAGTACTCAAATAATACACTTACTTTTCCTGATCTGCTATTGGTATTGCTCTTGCTAGTAAGAAATATATCACTGTTGTTTTGTTTTTCTTTTTTTTTAATTCTCATGATTTAGTGGCTCTGCATGCTGAATTTTCATGTCATAACTGTGAAAGAGAGAAGGCTTCAGGCTTAAGAAGAGGATTATAGTTTTCACCAAGACAAAGACATTGCTTCATCCAAATCTCTCAGAAGCTACTTCTGATTTTCTTTTGTTGAAAATATGGCCTCATTGCCAATGTAAATTCCTGTAACTGGTCTTAAGCCACTTCAAAAGAGAAGTTGCATATGGAAAATTGAGAAGAAATCAGAAGAAAAAACCAAATAAGGATTACTTTTGCGCACAATATATTGTTCAAGAAAGTCTCTTTTTTGTGAAATGCAAAATCAACTGTTCTGTAAAACCATATTTTATCTTATGAGTATCTATTGCATTAAGGAAATTCTGTTTATGCATTTATAGTTAAGGTTATACTATACTTTCATTCTAATAATTATTTTCAAGTCCATAATACCATTATTACCCAGGCATTCCAGTTCTTTATCTGCTTATACATTTTCCTAGAAAAAGATAACTGATTATTTGTAGATTTATTTGCAGTGCAGAGTAAGTGAGGTTCTAATTTATACCAGCACATGGCTTGATCACAGAGTGCTCACTGTGGTTGTACTTTTGCCGTGATATTAATGATTTGACATTTGAGCCTGTAATTGGCCACCTGGATTACATGCTGTGTAATTGTTGCTTGGATGACCTCACCTTCTGCAAGGGAATTTCACTTAATCGTCTGAAAAATGTTATATTCTCATTAAATCAATCTCACTTGCGGGCCTGAATTTCATCTTCTGAAAATACTTACACAAAAGAAACCTTCCTTTTGTGGTATTAAAGGAACATTGGTATGGAAGTCTCTATTTCATTAAATCAGTCTATTTGCAGCAGAAGGATCTTCATTATTTTAAAACTATTATTGAGGTTAAAACATAATCTCCAACAAAGATTTTATTCTCTTTTTCATGATTACTTTTAAAACAATAATTCATTTGACAGGGAAAATACAAACTTATTGACCTTTTAATGAAACTGTAATTTGCATGTAACTTCCAGAACATATAGCCTATATTTCTATGCATTTTTAAGAGAGACATTAGTCTAAATTTTCCCTGTGTACATTATCTTGACAGATATGTACATACAATTCATAATATATATTTCATATTCTCATCTTAACATGATAGTTCAGTATCACTTGCTCAGATAATAAGGAATCTAAAATAGCTATTATTTTCTGTAGTTTTCAGATTTTCAGGAACTAAAAAAAACCCCAAACCCACAATATTTTCAAGCTATGCTTTTTCTGTCTAAAATGTAAATAACAAGGCTAAATATTCTTGGTTCTGCATTAAGAATCACTTCTTCTGAGTGAGTATTCTACCTCTAACCTAATTTTCTTGTTTTACTGATGAGAGATGATTTTCCCATTGCATTTCCCAGTAAGAACCAAGTACTAACTTCAGTTGTTAAAAATCTTCACTGAAGAGCCTTTCACAAAGGGTTTGAAGCTCATGGAGGATGCAACAGTTCAGTCCATAGCCTTCTTACTTCACAATCTGCTCCTGTGTTGGAAGAAGAATGTATCAATCATAAAAGTGAAGTTTTAAAAGCATAAAATTGAAAGATACCAGTAGAAAAGGTGCAGTAGTGACATAGAGACAATAGTAGCCCGCAAATATAGATATCCCAAAGCAAATATGTTTAGTTCAATGTATTTTCTAATGGTTCTGAGAGATAACACTTTCATTTATGATAGACTGTTCCAGAGCCTTCTGGCCATTGCTGCCTATCCTAACATAGGAGTACAGCTGATAGAAACTGCTGGCAAGTGTGTAAAAATAATGAAGAAGCTTCAGACATTTCATTTCCTACAAATTAATTCCCTGCAATCCATATGTGTTTTCTATAGTTCAGCAAACCCTCTAAAGATGAATGCTTTCATTTAAAATCAAATAGTCAGTATGACAATTGCCCATTTTCTTGTTGCCCAGGAGTCTCTATTGATTTTTTTTTTTTTCCTTTAGCAGTAAGCTCTTCAAAATAAAAAAACATCTAATGTTTGTTGAATTCTAATCAGATCCAAGAAAGAGAATTTACTAGGGGAGATAGCTGAGGAACTCCATACATCTTCATGATACAGACTCATTTAAATATCTGCTTGCATTGTCTTCTTACATTGAATCTACCTTCTCATTAAGATGAAAACAAATAAAAAATGCAAATATGTATTATATTTTGTATCATTTGTTTTACTTTCTTATAATTTCAATAGACATTTCAAGTGAAAAGTTACCCAAAAGGGTAAGACATCACACAAACAGGTGCTAGAGAGACAGAACTTCCATATCAAAAAGGAATGTATGGACTCTGGAGTGATTTGGTTTTGGTTTAGGTTTGTGGTGTTTGTTTGTTTCTGATGAGACTTATAAACATTGTATTTCTTCTCACAAAATCTTAGTATTAGCTAAGATTCAAAGCATCAAACATTTTCTCTTTCTTAATTAGATTTATGATAATGAGGAGTTTTCAGTAAGGCCTTCCACAGATTTAAAGCAATACTCAGTGATGGTATTAGTTCAAGCCCAGGTTTTCACAATCTCATCCTCAGTCTTCCTTTACCTTGACTTTGCACCAGCTGTGTTAGTTTCTGGTACTACATGCTGTTCTGTATATTGTCTCCAATAAAGAAAAATTGACCTAGCATCCCACAATTTCTGATTGCAAACACCTGCCAACAGAATTCATCTCTTGTTTTAGTATGATAGCTTTTCATATTAGTGGAAAAAAAAAAAAATATATGCTGTATGAGTTGTTTACAAAACTTGCAAATTTGAGGCTATCTCCCAAAGCAACTAAGTTTTGCTTATAAATAATATTGTTGCATACACAGTGCTGTTTCTTCAAACCTAAACCTGCATGCAACTGGTTCAGACTGGAAGTTAAGGAAAATTTTCCCTTGAAATAAGACTATACTACAAAGACTTTGCAAAGACACCACATTCACCACCAGAGAAGACTCTACCTATCATATGAGCATCTGAATGAGGACTGGTGACCCACTCATTGGGTATTTGCTGCAGTTTCATGTATGAATATTTCAAAGAGCATACATGTATTTCAGATGCTAGAAATTATCTCTTTTTTCTTTTCCTTTTTTTTTTTCTGATTAAACTTAGTAAAAGAAATGCTAACAAAGACAGTATCTCCTTTGTTTGCTTTACTTTACAAAATAAATTTCAAAATTCAGCCTTCTTCAACCAAGTCTGACAGCTTCTTCTTCTTCCCTTCTCTTCTCTTTCCTCACTGAAGATTTAAGAAAAGCTCTTTTTGCTTATTACAAAAAGGAAAAAAAAAAAAAGAAAAATAAAAAAAAAGAAAAAAAGCCTTCTTAGTTAGTTCTGAGTTAAAGCAATATAAGAGACAATCCACAAAATCAAACTCTATTGCTGATCTTCCTTAGCTATAAAACAGCACTGCAGAAATGAAAACTTTTAAGATACTGACAAGTTGCAGTACTGGAAAGACAGTCAGCATTGAGACTTGTGAAAAGTGCTTGTGTTTTCATAATTTCTCCCGGCAAAAAGAAATGCTCGTACTCAATATGAAGACATGGATAAAATATTGCAATAATTTAGAAGTGGTTGCTCACTGCAGTTGAAGTCTATTTACGTTTAAAGTCAGATGTCACAGACTGACATGTGATCTGGAGTAAGCCAGATACTCTATTTTCCCAAATTGATTAACCACATTAGTTACCTCAATTCATTGCATACATCTCTTTTACCCTGGAATTTCCTTTGAGTACTTAATTTCATGTACTTATAAACACCTCTTCTGGACAGGTTTCTGGACAGGACCTAGCCTCCAAGCTACCTTGGTCTGGTTTTATATAGGCAGAGAGCCTGAACTCATCCTAATTTCTATTGCAAACCTTGGAAAGGTAGATGCTGCCAAGTCATCTGTAGTAGGTGGTAATTCTAACTTTTGTCTACAAGATTAGTGTGTCTAAAAGATTAGTGAGGGTACTCACTCAGAAAATGTAATCTGAGTCCTAAAACCTACTAAGAACTGAACACACACAATAAGATTCTACAATATACAAGGAAAAAAAAATCCTTTTGTGTAGTCAGTTAAATATTCATGGGTTAAGTAAAGAAAATGTAAAAAATTACACTTAACATTTAGGGTTTCTCCAGCAAAAGACAAAACTGGGGATATCATCTTTCACAGAAGCTTCAAATCATTTAGGTGAGAAAGGACACCTTGAGATCACCTAGTCCAACTTCACTGCTCAAGCAGGGTCATCTCAAGAAGGATCATCTAGAATAGGGTGTCCAGCAGCATATCCAGTTGGGTTTTGAAGAATTCTACAGATGAACACTCCTAAATCACTCTGGGCAACCTGTTCCAGTGTCTGATCACTCTTAAAAGAAAAAGTGCTTTCTTGTGTTCACAGGGAACCTCCTGTTTTTCAGTTTGTGTCTATTGCCTCTTGTCATGTCACTGAGCATCATTTAAAAGAATCTGGTTATTTTTTTTCATTTCTACACTCCATCAGGTATTTATACACATGGATAAGATTCTTCTCTCTCCAGGCTGAACATTCCCAGCTCACTCAGACTCTCATTTTATGAAAGATGCTTTTCCTAATGAAGCTCAGCCTTTATCCTTGTAGAAATATTTAATCCAGTAATGTAAATGCATTTAAAATGCACATTTTCCTCCCAAGAAAGCACTCACATTGCCAAACTCATATAATTTCCTCTGCTGTCTCACTTTCCTGCTTAATCAGGGGTTCACCTTCATGAGGACAGGATTGATGTCTAGTGTGCACAAGAAGGTTATGAAAAACAAAGGTTCAAGACAGGGAGTACTGGAAACAGCATGGCTAAAAAACCTTGATGTGCCTCGTTTCCTTTTGTGTGCTCTGCCATTGTGCTATTAAGGAAACACTAGCCCCCAGATACTTCAGTAAATACCTATCTGAAATCAATAAAGAATGTTTCCTAGATGTTCTCTGTGTTTTCAGGGACTAGGCAGACCATATCTAGTCTAATGCACTGTGTTACCTTCTTGAGGTTCTTAAGTTCCTTCTACAGTTGACAGATGGATGAGGGATCCTAATTTAAACCTTGTTGGCTCTTTGGGCATGCCCAGCTTTTTGACTGCCAACTTTGTATTTGCCTAGGTGGTTATATGCAAAAAAAAGGTTAATTTTCCCAAAGTCACATCTATTTTGCTCACAACAAAAACTGGTAAGTAATTTCCCTCTATTTATCTTGAACCATAAGCTTTCCCATTCCTGTTTTTCCTATTTTGTCCTTCTGCTCCACCAAGGAAGGAAAGTGAGTGAGCTTCTGGGTGCGAGTTTGGCTAGCATCTGAAGCTGATACACCATAGCATGAGACTCTACTGAAAGAAAGGATGTTTTTCTCAGTAGCACAATTCCCCAATCTAGAAAAGAGACAACTTTGAAAAGACATCCATATAAGCTTCACCAAAAGCAAATGTTTTAGATTTAATCACATTATTTTATGCAGATTTTATCACTGCTGATTAAGCAGCACAATTTCTTATAGCATTCCATTATTTTTTTCTGTCAGAGATCTCTCACATTTTAAAGCAAAAGAACAGTCATTTGAAGTATGTAGTGTTAGCATTTAAATCAGCACACTGGTAGACAGACCTGTACAAAAATTTAGAAGAAATCCTTGAATAGTTATAATAATGAGATTTACAATGGATTTTACGGTGGAAGAAAATACAGGATGTAGGTATAGAATTTAAAACAAAATTAGTTGGGATATTTTTGTAGATGGGGAAAAAATCAATAGAGAAATTTATATTACAACATGCTTTCTCAAGTCTATCTGCCTTGAAATGGCATTTTTAGAAGTATATGATGGCCTTACTATAGTTCCTGTAGACACTTTGCCCCAAAATCCCTCCGGTGCTGAATTTGATTTTCACAAAATTTGACAAGCATGGAAAGTTACTGGATTATACTGAGAAAAAGAGAGTGAGAGGAAGGACCCTGTAGAATTGGAACCCTATGAGGTTGTTCTGTAGTCTCTATTCATAGTGTTAGGAACAGTAAAAACCAAGTAACTTAATTGTACTTTTCTAGTGGGGTCACTGAAAGCTCTGTGGTTGATCAGAGCTCTGTGTATAACTGATGGAAATGGAAAGGGAAGTGTTACAGGCCACAGCCTGTGGATCAAAAAGTTACTTGCCTGGGGCAAACTTTCACACCATGTGAAAGAGATGTTCAACTCTGGTGTTGCCCATGGGACACTGGGAGCGTGTGACTGGAAAGAACTCAACTGCAGTGTAACCACACGTTCCTCAGCAATGTGAATGGAAAAACTCAGAACAGACACGTAACAAGCCTGCAAGGTCAGGACCCTGGCCTTAAATCAGGAAACTACAGCAGGAAAAGTGAAGGTTTTAATACATAAACTGTGTGGATAGCAAACAGAAAGAGTTGAACACTGTTCACTTCCCACTGCCTATGACTCTCTACTACCAACACGTGAGAAAAGAAATTAGTGTCTTAGATCTGGACTTAGGTTTGAATAAAGAAAGGAAAGATATAAACAAATAGGTTTTACTGATTGGTGCTGTCACTATAAGTAAGGGGAAACAAAATGGTAATTTGCAGCAATTAGGATAAGCACAGAAACAGAAGTAAAAACAGAAATAGTGCCCTGTCTTGCTAAAATAGTTGACATTTGGATGATCAGCAAAGTATTAGAAGACTTAGAGAAACTGCTAGCTATTTTCTCAGGTCAGGATGGGTTTTCTAAGCTATCACTGACTACCAACATAGGGAAGAAAAAGGTGAGATCAGGATGATAAACTAAAAGCATTTACCATCTTTTGAAACAAGCAGCCCAGTCCCTAAAGAGAAGTAGTGGTGGTAATACATGAGGAATGAACATTAAAGCCCATCAAAAATCAAAGAATCACAGGATGGATAAAAATCAAGGAAGGATATCAACTAATGCAAGGTGAAGCTCTGCCAGGAGCTGAACTACTTGCTACAGTAATTACCCAAAGTTTTGGGAGAACAATCACTTTTCCAACTGGGGACTTAGAAATAAAGCAGATGTTATAAAATAAATATGGTTTAACCCCAGCCGGCAGCTGAGCACCACATGGCTGTATGCTCACTCCTCCTGCCCGTTGGTGGGATGAGGAGGAGAATTGGAAGAAAAAAGGTAAAACTTGTGTGTTGGGATAAGGATAGTTTTAATGGGACAGCAAAAGAAGAGGAAAATAACAACAGCAACGATAATAATAATATATACAAAGCGGGTGATACATAATGCAATTTGCTCACTTGAACTGATGCCCAGTCAGTCCCTAAGAAGTGGCCCCTCCTCCCAGCCAGCGCCACCAGCTGAGCATGACGTCATATGCTATGGAATACCTCTTTGGCTAGTTTGGGTCACCTGTCCTGGCTGTGTCCTCTCCCAGCTTCTTGTGAAAATAACTCTATCCTAGCTGAAAAGTAGGACAATAGAGTATGTCAGAGCAAATATAACATAACAAAAGATGATATAGAAATGATAAGGGCAATAAAAATTGTAATGGAAGAAAAAGCAGGGGTTATATAATCAAATATGTTAACAAACAAGGATTTCAAGAGTGGAGAAGAACTTTAAACAGGATTCTGCTTACAGAACAGTGCTGAAGTGTCAGAAAAGATGATTGAATGTGGTTGAACAACTGTCATGGTTTAGGTGGGTTGAGATAAGGACAGTTTGCTGGGACAGCAAAGGGAGAGGGAAATAACAACAACAGTACTTATAATGGAATACACAAAACTGGTGATACACAATTCAGTTTCTCACCCAAGGACCATACAACTCAGACTGTACAGCTCAGACCTGCCCCAAAGCTAGACTGTCCCCCGAGCTCTAGGGTCACACCACCCCTCCCCGACTAGCCCCCCCATTTATACTGAGCATGATGTCCCATGGTATGGAATACTACCTTTGGCTAGTTTGGGTCACCTGTCCTGGCTGTGTCCCTACCCAGAGTCTCGGCCTAGATGAGGCAACAGGCTGATTTGAGAAAGCAGACCAACTGTAGACTGACTGAAGTCCTTGCCAGCTCCACAAGAAAGCATTTGAATAATTGTTGCAGGACCTTTTCAAGTGGGAGTTCCAGTCACTTCTGAAGAATGCTCCAGGCAGCCTCTATTTTCTGCAGACCAGTTGAAAGACACTACTTATATGTTTAAATGTGCTGATTAGTACAGTCCCAGAAACTCCCCCAGACAGCTCCTGCTCCATAATTCACTAAAATGTGCACAGGTACTTGCACGCAGTCAGTAGAAACTGCTTTTGCAGATACGTAAATGGTCACACAGGACAGCAAACAAGATACTTAGGACATGTTCTCTACACAGTTTAAGATAACCAACAGAAATAGTTTAAGATAACTGACAGAAATGGATCATAGATCTGTTTGTGTGATCACACAGGAGTACAGGCCAACTGGTTATAAAAATCCATTGGAATTACTGAAGGATGTGGCAGTCCAAAACACATTGATTCAGATCAAAATTTCTATTTTACAGCTCCATTAATCAAAGACTTGTCTGAAATTTTAGTTGTTAAAAAAGATGCCACACAGTTCATCAAGCACATAGTTCCAGGTAGCTGAGAGATTTAATAAAGCATTACATTAAGCTTAGAGAAAGATGGTCTGCAACCCAGGAATAGACTGAGATTAAGAATTCCTAGTTATCCTAGTGTTTTCATGTCTGTTCCTGCAACATATGGAATTTGTCCCCATATGGCAAAAAAATGGCTGATAAGTGAGAATCTCAGGAACCGGGTAGTGGTAGAAAAGCATCAGATGAGCAGCAGATATAAATAGAAATAGCTATCCCACTAAACTCCTAGTTGGATTAAAACAAACAAACCAGAAACAAAAAGAGACACACAAACACACAAAGGAGATGTGAAAAATACGTAAATCATAGCATATAGGAATTCAAGGTACACATTTTCACATTACAGTGAAATCTTCAATGGACTTTCTAGGAAACAATAAGGTACCATTATATCTCTGCAAAAAAATCAGTTCTACAGTGTGTCAGGCAGAAATAACAAAACAGAGAACAAACCAGCCTTGGAAGACACAGTTCCATATAACGATCTGGAAAACTGCTTATGGATTTTAGTGGGGCTTTTCATAGAGTGTCATAATAGATCCTTATAAGCAACAGGGCATTTACAGCTTTGGATAGGAGGGGTGGAGCACTGTGGTGGGTTGACCCTGGCTGGACAGCAAGTGCCCACCAAAGCTGCTCTATCACTCCCCCTCTTCACCTGGATAAGGGAGAGAAAATATAACAAAATACTCATGGGTTGAGATAAGGACAGGGAGAGATCACTCACCAATTACCATCACGGGCAAAACAGACTCAATTTGGGAAAATTAGTCTAATTTATTACCAGTCAAATCAGAGTCAAGTAATGAGAAATAAAACCAAATCTTAAAAACGCCTCTCCTCACCCGTTGTTTCTTCCTGGGCTCAACTTCACTCCTTTTCCCTCCTCCCCCTTCAGCAGCACAAGGGGACGGGGAATGGGTGTTGCAGTCAGTTCATCACACGTTGTCTCTGCTGCTCCTTCCTCCTCAGGGGGAGGACTCCTCACACTCTGCCCCTGCGCCAGTGTGGAGTCCCTCACATGGGAGACACTTCTCCACAAACTTCTCCAACGTGAGTCCTTCCCACGGGCTTCACTCCTTCACAAACTGCTCCAGCGTGGGTCTCTCCCATGGGGTGCAGACCTTCAGGACCAGACTGCTCCAGTGTGGGTCCCCCCATGGGGTCACCAGTCCTGCCAGAAAACCTGCTCTGGTGGGGGCTCCTCTCTCCACAGGTTCACAGGTCCTGCCAGGAGCAGGACCAGACTGCTCCAGTATGTGTCCACAACAGGGTCACAAGTCCTGCCAGCAAATCTGCTCCAGCATGGGCTTCCCATGGGGTCATAGCCTCCTTCGGGCATCCACTTGCTCCAGCATGGGGTCCTCCACAGGCTGCAGGTGGATATCTGCTCCACCATTAACCTCCATGGTCTTCACCATGGATTGCAGGGGAATCTCTGCCCCAGTGCCTGGAGCACCTCCTCCCTCTCCTTCTTCACTGACCTTGGTGTCTGCAAAGTCATTTCTCTCACATATTCACACTCATCTCCCTGGCTTCAAATTACTCTTGGTGTTTGGTTTTTTTTTCCTTTCTTAAGTATGTTATCCCAGAAGGGCTACTACCATCACTGATGGGATCAACCTTGGCCAGCAGTGGGTCTGTCTTGGGGCCAGCTGGCATTGGCTCTATCAGACATGGGGGAAGTTTCTAGCAAATTCTCACAGAAGCCACCCCTGGAGCCCCCTCCCACACTACCAAAACCTTGCTATGCAAACCCAATACAAGCACATAACTTGTCAGGAGAGCTGCGAGCACTGGGTTTATTCAGCCTGAAAAAGCATGGGCTAAAGGGCGATGTACTTGTTTTCTTTGACTACATAATGGGTGATCATAGAGAATATAGAGACAAAATTTTCTGGGATATGCACAGCAAAATTTTTAGATGCAAAAAAAAAAAAAAAAAATTGCAGCAAGAGTAATTCTGATTTAATATTAAAAAAAAATGAATTTTCAGCATGAGACTGCCCAATAGAATGTACTGACCAGATGGAATATGGAATCTTCACCCTTGGGAATACTTGAAAACTCATCAGAACAAGCACTGAGCAACCTCATCTGTCTTTGTAGCTGTAACTAACTTTGAAGATGTCAGTACCCTGGCTTCCAAAAGTTCCTCCCAAATTAAATTTCCCTATGTTTTCTGGAATGAAGTAAAAGAAATCAGAAACATGAGAAAAAAACATGAAGATTCAAAGAAAGTATGAAGAGTAAGGAATCATATATATTGAAATAAGTAAGAGCAAGAAATTAACACAATTGAGAAAATGTTCCTAATTGTAAAGAAAATATAAATTCTTCCATATCTACACATTTCAGAATACCTTTTAATGGAGGCACTCAACCACTTATATGGCAGATTTTTATGTTAAGGTAGACCTTTAAATTTTATTTTAATGGAGCTCAAGCAACATCAGTATTCTGATTTAAGGCAAATTGTTGGGGAGGCAGAAGTACTTTGGAAATATTAATACAACTGTAAGACATTCATGTAAAGAGAAAGATGTTAACCTTGTAAAGCAAAAGACCTACTTCCATGTGCAACTCTGTAGGCTGTTACTTGTAATACTGCAGCATGCCTTTCTCTTCTATTATGTAAACTCACACCCTCCCTCTCTTTGGCTGCCGTGGCAGTGCTTTACCCCTGTATCCAAAATGCTCACGTCCTTGAACTTGCATAAAGCTTAGGACAGAACAGTAGTAATTATTATTAAGTCAAATAGTCAATAAGATTAAATAGCCAATAAGCACTGTTCCCATAAAATTTATGCAGAAACCTTGGTAGCCAGTTAGAGTATGTAACATCTGCACCCACTCAAAGCTTTTTCCAATCAGTGTAATGAGCAAGAGCAACCAGTAGGGAGACTGACAAAATTCATGAAATCTGGAAAGGATGCCCAGAAGACACTTATCTGTGGGGATCACAGCACATCTGATCCCAGATGGACACTGCAGAGTGTTTACCTTTTCCCCTTGTCTCTCTTTTTTCCTTCTATCATTTTTCTTTGAGTTGTCGGGTTTTGTTGTGGGTTTTTTGTTGTTTTTTTCTTGTTTTCGGCTTTTGGGGGTTGTGGGAGGGGAGAGGCAATCTCCAAAGGCAACCTAGGCTGTTATATTCAATGTCTGCAATCAGCTACAGATATTCTTGGTCTTTTACATGTTTCTATCCTTTCCATAACAGTAAGAAATAAATCCATATAGTAATAGTAATTTCTGGATGAATTAGTCAACTGCATTTCAGATTTTATGATTGTTGTATGAGAAAGAGATTAAATAAGATCAGAACAAACAGATAGCTTAATGCCCTTGACACAGATTGCTAGTCTATCTTGAGTAACTATAAACTTTCTAGAAGCTTGTTCCACAGCTCGATTTTCCGTAGAGCTATGCATATATTATTTAACATAAAATCTAAAATTTTCCTGCTGCTTCTTTTTTACTCTTTAGCCTGACCTCTTTCTGAGATAAATTTCAGTAATAAAGAGCAGAATTTTTACTTCAAACACCTTATGCCCTTAATGAGTACCTCAGAGTTTAGGAGAGTGAAAAGATCCATTGTCACCTTTACAGTTAAAAAAAGAGATTCACCTAATCAGCGTGGGGATAATAAAGGTTATATGAGCATAATTAAATACCAGATTGAGTCTTGTGAGCATCAGACACCCAAAATGAATTACAGATTAAATAAATGTGAGAAAATGTGATTATCTTCTTGTATGGAAATCAACAACCAAGAGTTCTGAAAGGTTTGGTTTGGGTTTTTTTGGGGTTTGGGTTTTTTGTTTTTTTGGGGGGAGGGTGGGGTATTAAATGATGAAAGGGACATTTAGTTATAGATAGCCTATAAAGCTGCAAGGGAAACTATCTCCAAAATTTCAGGAAATTTTGTAGAAGAGACTAATTATCCCTATTTACCAGTTATCCATTTATGTTTCATCTTGCATAATGTTTCATAGATGGAATATTTGCCTTATTTTTAATGAGAGCCATTGCTTTCCACTTTCCCTTCATTAAGCTGGGTTATTTTCTTTTGAAAGCCACAGAAATTATTGCTATTAAATCCTTAAGTTAATAACCCAGAGGGGTTTTTTTGTTGTTTGTTTGTTTGGGATTTTTAAAGACTCTACAGTATATTAGGAATACCTCATACTCATAAATGAAGCATTTCTAATTGTCTTTGGACAGCAGAAGTGAAGGATACCCGGAATATGTTAACCAGGATGGACTGGTTAGCCATGGACTGTTTCCAGTCTTGTGAACTTTTGGAAATGTCAACATTTCAATAACAAAGTTAAAAAAAAAAAAGAAAAAAATAAAAAAAATCCGTACAAAACATATTACCTTTGGAAAGAGTTTTCCAATTTTCACATAGGGAAAAAAAAATTTCTCTGGACTTTTTAAAATAGAATTGTTGGGGTCTTTGCAAGTGTAACAAGTGACTTCTACTTCCTATTACACTGCTTATTACATAGCTTGGTAGCTCAGGGAAATCCTGGTGCCCAAGATCTTCAGAGACTCAGCTGCAAGAACTTTGAGAAAACTCATGAATCCTGTAGCAGTCTGAAAGCATCACAGCTCCTGGGAGCTGGACTGATAAGTGATAGAAACCTTGAAAAAACTGCATGATTTCCACAGAAATTTTTTGCAAAATAAATATGTCCTCACTGGTTGATGGCTTTCATTTGACTAAATGACCAAAGAAATTTTTGCACCAGGACATAGATGATAAACATTTCAGACACTTCTTTTTTTAATGATCAAAAATTAGAAAATAGCAATCACTTTTTTTCTCAACAGCTGCAACTTCAAACACCCAATTTCAAATTTATTTTAAGGAAAAATTATTTCCTCATTTTTACACGTGACTTTGAAAACTGAATTCAGTGTCTTAGCTGGAAAACTGATTTTCTTGGGTCAAAAGCATGCCCAGTGGAAGAACTGAATTCACTTGCCACATTGGCTTTTTGAATACAGTGAAACTGAAAGAAATATAAAACACACTGCTTAAAGATCTTATAACTTGCCTTTACCATGATTTCTTTTAAAAAACAAATACATATGCTGTTCATCCAGTTTATATAAGTTTGTACAGTATATTCACTTATATTAAGGACAATTATTTAGTGTCCATCTATGACAGTCTGTTTTCTATCAAATGTTATCTCTTGCATATAGATAAACCAAACACAATAGAAAACTAGTTTTTTTAATTTACCCATTTGTTCAACTTCAACAGACACCACTCTGAGAAGAACAACTTTAACTTTTAAAGCATGTCTATTCTTGAAAGGTGCTGTGGGTTTTCTACACCTGTATGAAATTATCTGAAAGAACTGCTGTGTGACTTTTACAGGATACAGTTCAGTGATCATGCCTTTGCCAAAAATGATACTTAGACCCTCAGACTAGTTAAGGTTATATTTATTCTTAACTTTACCTTTCCTACTGTTGGCATAACTCAGCTTAACATCTGTTCTGTGCTCGCGTGCTGAATCAGTGCTGTGTCCCCTTTCCCGTCATTTTTCCTTGCAGATGATTGTGCATTAGAATCCTCTCCAGATGAGCCTGGACTCTCTTTGAGCTCTGCGATTCATTAAAATCTAAGACCTCAGCATGAGCCACACAGAACATGAGGCACATCTGCTGAATAATCATGCTTTGAGCTCAACTATGTGAACTTGCCTTGGGCAATTGCAAAGCATGACACTTGATTATGATAAATGGGAATAGAACAAGTTATCAAGATGCTACCACTGCAGTTGAGGTACACAAGTACACTCATAGAGTTATTAGTGTAGATAGTCAATAGGAGGGCAGAGAAAGGACTGTCAGATATAGAACCCTTATTTCAGTCTGGCAGTTCAATCCACATCATTTTGCTTTAGGAATCACATTCCCACGTTCTAGTAAACCTGCTCCCAAACTGGGTTTATTAACACAGGTCAAAATGTCACACACTATGAAACAAAACCCTGCGTATTCAAAAGGCAGTTTAGCATAAGATAAGCCAAGTTAACCAGCAACAGCTCATATCAGCCCTGTTAGCTGCTCATACTCTGGTGGCTGATCTGATCCCCTGTTGAATGTTTTAAGTTAGTTTTCCTCCAAAAGTATAGTCCTAAATTGTAAAATCCATTAATACAGCGCACTTTGGAAGCTGGCCCTATGGCTGTGAAACTAGTTATCATACAGATGTTGATATGACAGGATGAATGTTTCAAAAGAAACAGTGCTGGCTGGAAGCTGAAAAAATCAATAGAAATGTTACAAAATGGAACACTTTTTTTAAAATATGAATGTCTACATATATTTAGGAAAAAACAGCAATGTGGTAATTTACATTAATTGTTCAAATTTACATTTAGTTTAACATTTTATGTGTAAAAAATGGTAATGAATTTGGCAACATTTTGTTTTTAAATGATGTTATGGCATCCACTGGACTCTGCACCTATTTCTGAGACATCATTTATATTCTTGTTCTATTGAGAACAGTTAGCAAATCTAATTTAGCCTGAAGCAATTGTTTTGCTGTTCCAGTTCAGTGACAAGTTTTAGGTTTGGAAACTAAATTAGATTTGAGGAAACATAAAGTCCAAATACTGAACACAACAGATGATCAGCTTTCTGTGATACACAGCTGTCTGGAAAGAAGAGACCTGAAAAATAGATTCTAGAATTTTGTCCATGTTTTCATAAGAAACAAACAAACAAACAAACAAAAACAAACAAAAACAAACAAAAAAGTCCAAATCTGATCACTGTCACTGATTCTGTATATACCAAACCCATCAGTAATATAACTTTTGGGTAGTTTACTAGAGCCATTTCTTAATTATAAGTGATGGATTACCACTGTACGTATACTGTTGCATAGGTTGGTTGTTTCTTTTTATAGGTTGAATTTTGGCAAAGATCTCAGAAGCTTTTGGTAGAATAGTACTTTCTAGAAAAGTTTACTAGGAAACACGTCTATGAAAATTGTGTTGTCAGTCTAAAGTGCTTTACCAAGTATACGTATCAGCCTCTCTTCATCAGAATTGAAATGAACTCCTTTAACCTGTTTCTGTTCATGTTCAGGCCAATTGTATGACGTCCAACAAGGCTCAGTGCCACTGCACTTGAGTCACAACAATCCCATGAAATGCTGAAGGCTTGGGGAAGAGTGGCTGGAAAGCTGCCCAGTGGAAAAGGACCTGGGGGTGTTGGTTTACAGACAGCTGAATATGAGCCAGCAGTGTGCCCAGGTGGCCAAGAAGGCCAACAGCATCCTGGCTTGTATCAGAAATAGTGTGGCCAGCAGGACCAGGGAAGTGATCGTACTCGGCTCTGGTGAGGCCACACCTCCAGTGCTGTGTTCAGTTTTGGGCCCCTCCCTAGAAGAAGAAGGACATTGAGGTGCAGAAATTGAGCATGTCCAAAGAAGGGCAACAAAGCTGGTGAAGGGTCTAGAGCACAAGTCTTATGAGAAGTGGCTGAGGGAACTGGGGTTGTTTAGCCTGGAGAAAAGGAAGCTGAGAGGAGAACTTGTCACTCTCTATAACTACCTGACAGGAGGTTGTGGCAAGGTGGGTGTCAGTTTTCTAGAATCTAAAAATGTTTAAGTGCATAACTGAGGAAGCATTAAGTATTTATATTGTTGAGACTTTCAATTTTATATTGAGTCTGAAAGAATGATGGAATGCTGTTCCTAGTAAGCTCAAATTCTCTAATTCAAATATCAGTCAAGTGTTTGTTCAGTTCCTTCAATATGTCTTCTTTGGGTTCCTCACCCAACCACTATAAGCCTGAGCAAAAAAATCCTCTGTAATGGAACTGTGTATCTGGAGGGGAAAAAAAAATCTCCTTCATATAATATTAAACGTGTTAAATATTACTGTGAAGCTGTTTCAACAGGGAGGCTTAAACCAGAGTAGAATTTGAAAATAATTTGAGGATTCACAGATTTTTTTCTGTTTTTTTGTTTTGTTTTGTTTTTTTTTTTTCTCCCAAAGAACTTACTCTCCTAAATCAAATATAGGGTTCCTGCAAGACTTAAGGAAAAGGCCATTTATGTTCATGTGCCGAAGAATACATCTGACCTAAAACCTTATGGTGAATACCACTTGTAAAATGAAGAAGAAATCTTTTTCACAAGAGGTCAAAAAAGCCTTGGCATGAGTAACTCCAGACTAAAGTATAATAAAAGCATAAATAATAATGACCAAAGTTCTAAATAAGTCTTGACTTGAAATAGTTATTTTAAATGTTGGTTCAGATGTTCCCCTGATGATGAATGAAACAATTTCTTCATTACTTCTTTGTACTGAGGTTCCCTAAAACCTAACCTTACAGTTCCAGTCATTTCAAACTTAATTAAACACATGGAAATCCATTCATGCCACAAGTGGAGTTTTGGAACGGAATAACTTATAAGTGGTTTTAAGATGAAGAATTATATTTGCACAAATCAGTAATTATATGAGATAGGAAAATGTTTTATATAAAATTTTAAGGGACTTGCCCTTTTTTGTGCTGTGGAATTTTCAAGTGTGCACAATAGTTTTGAAATTCAGCCTAAATATTGACTCTCACTGTAACTACTAATTCTTTATTCTAAAAGCTTCAATATTTTTCTTATTGCTAGAAAGAAGCAGAGTACTGGAAGTATTGCATACAGTGATTTCATTACTCCATCATACTTTAAAATTCATGGCAAAGTCCCCAGTGACTGGAGAAAAGGAAATATCACACCCATTTTTAGAAAGGGTAGTAATGAGGACCTTGGGAACTATCAACCAGTCAGACTCACCTCTGTGTCCTCTGAGTGCATGGAACAGATTCTGCTGGAAAATATGTCAAAACATACAGAAGACAGGGAGATTATTAGAGACAGGCAACATAGGGGCAAATTGTGCCTGACTAATCCAGTGGCCTTCAATGATGAGGTGACTACATCAGCAGACAATGGAAAAGCTACTGATTTCATCTACCTGGGCTTCTGTAAGGTCTTTTACATGGTCTCCCACAATATCTATGCCATGAAATTGGAGAGATAAGGGTTTGATGGATGGACAGTTAGATGGGCAAGGAACTGGATGATCAGCAACATCCAAAGTATTACAGTCAACAGATCAACGATGAAGGGGATACCAGCAATGAGTGGTGTCCCTCATAGGTCCCTCCTGGAACCAATGCTATTTAATACCTTCATTAACGACATATATAGTGGGACTGAGTTAACCCTCAGCAAGTTTGTAGACGACATCAAACTCAGTGGTGCAGTTGATTTGCTAGAAGGAAGGGATATCATCCAGAGGGACCTTTGAAAAGCTTGAAGAGTGGGCCTATGCTATTTTGGGTTTGCCTGGCAAAGTTTTGGCAGTGGAGGGGGAGGGGTGGCGGAAGTGGGGCTACAGAGGTGGCTTCTGCAAGAATTTGCTAGAAGCTTCCCCTAGGTCCAGCAGAGCCAATGCCAGCTGACTCCTTGGCCGCTGGCCAAGGCCAAGCCAATCAGTGACAGCAGTATCAACTCTGTGATA
>VXBL01010079.1:37304-60530 GCA_013400195.1 Aramus guarauna | reverse complement strand
CTCTCCCTGTCCTTATCTCAATCCATGAGTATTTTGTTATATTTTCTCTCCCTTATCCAGGTGAAGAGGGGGAGTGATAGAGCAGCTTTGGTGGGTACTTGCTGTCCAGCCAGGGTCAACTCATCACATATGCGAACCTCATGAAGTTCAACAAGGCCAAGTTCAAGGTCCTGCACCTGAGTTAGGGCAATCCCTAATATCAATACAGACTGGGAATTATGGATTGAGAGGAGGCAGTAGAGAAGGACATGGGGATACTGGCGGATGAAAAATTGCACGTGAGATGATAATATGCACTTGCAGCCCAAAAAGCTAATTTTATCCTAGGCTGCATAAGAAGAAGCATGGCCAGCAGTTGGAAGGTGATTCTGGTCCTCTACTCCATTCTTGTGAGACCCCACCTGGAGTATTGTGCCCATATCTGGCATTCACAGTACAAGAAAGACATGGAGCTGTTAGGGTGGGTCCAGAGGAGGGACACAGAAATGGGGAGAGGTCAGGAACACCTCTCACCCTAAAGAAGGGCTGAGAGAATTGAGATTGTTCATTCTGGAGAAGACGCCTTTCAATATTTAAAGGAGATTTATAAGACAGAGAGAGAATTTTTACCAAGGGCTGTAGTGACAGGGCAAGGGACAATTGAAAGAAGGTAGATTTAGCTTGGATATAAGGAAGACGTTTTTTATGATGAGGGTGGTGAGGCACTGGAACAGGTTGCCCAGAGAGGCTGTGGAGGCCCCATCCCTGAAAGTGTTCAAGGCCAGGTTGGATGGGGCTTTGGGCAGCCTGGTCTAGTGGAGGGTGTCCCTGCCCATGGCAGGGGGGTTGGAACTAGATGATCTTTAAAGTCGCTCCCAACCAAAAACATTTTATGATTCTATGAAATATCTCAGACACAGAAAAATTTCTAGTCTGATTCCTCCCCTCCAACATTTCCAATTTTAACTGTGGAGAACAAAGGTTTAATCTTTTAAGATCCAAGCAATTAATTTTATTTCTTTTTAAGCCATGATATTTTAATTAACTATTTTATATAATTATTAATTATCTATACAGTTATCTATTTTAACCATCTATTCTATCTAGTTATTTTTTTAAATATAATATCTGAAAAAATTGAACAATAAATAGAAGGAACATTACTTCCAAAAATTTCTACAGGCATGTCTAAACTTTAATATTTAGATTATTTTCTAGGTTTTGGATGCAAGTACTTATCCTAGGTGAGTCCTACCTGTGTTTCAGATTTATGTTTCAGAAAAGAAAAAAACCCAAAACTTGTTTGTAGTTAAAGATTTTAAGGAAAATATCTGATTTCCTCTGTTAGAACTCAGCAGACATTCATGTAGTTCCACTGGAGATGAACTTGACCCATAGTGGTCTTCCCTGGCTTAAAAACTGCAATACTAAAAGCCAATAGGTCTTTTTCTGATCAGAGTCAGACAGTGTGAATCTAATACATTTCTATTAACTTCAGTGAATTTACTGTATTTTTGTATAACGGAGATCAGAATTTGTCTTCTGTTCTGAATATAATTTAAAAGAATTATGCAGAAAGAAAAGGCAAGTAAAGCTGCTGTCAAAAGGTTAGAAAAATCAATAGGCAGAGCAGAAAATATAGTAGTAAAAAGAGTCTTAAAAAAACAAAAAGTTAAAATGTCATTTTGAAATGCAAGAGAGGAATTCTACTGAGAAACCGTAGTTTATGGCACAAGCTATCTGAATGAATAGACGATCTGCACCATGGCTGCTGTAAGAGCATGCTGCACAGTTGTGTAATGTAGACCTGTTTGCACCCTTGGAGTAAGTCTAACCCTTCTGAGTTAATTAACTCTCCTTTGACATGTGAAAATGCTGAAAAGAGGCTCCCTTGCCACTAAAACACAAGCCTTGTGTTTTCTTTGCTGTTTCTTAAACTAACCGTGAATTAGTTGGTCATATCCTCTTCCTTAAATGAAGTCAATGGTATTTATTTATTTTCCTATAGACATCTGTTGATGCAAGCAAATTTTTATTTCAGTTAAAGGTATTTATGTATTATGTGGAAAGTTCTTGTACAAAATCATTTCCTCAGATTATGTCATAGTATGTTGCATTGTAAAGAGTACTATTTAATGGTTATCTAAAATAGCTGTTACAGTATTAAATTTTCAAAATTTTTTACATCTTTTCTTGCATATTTTATGAAAGTGTATCCTTATTTTTGATGAGATCTTCTCCAGTATTTTCACATCTATTTGAAGTAGGTATCAGATCTTAAATGCAATTGAGGTATTAAAAATATTATAACAGTAGTTTCCTTTCTTGAAAAAATGCATGAGATCTTGGGTTTTAGTTAAAATTCCACTTATCCAGATTGGTCCTGATCAATACAATTTTTCTGTTATTTCTGTAAGCTTAATCAATGGAATTATCATATGAATTCCTTATTGTAAGAAGTTCAGATTGAGAAAAAGGTTGGATTTTAGCTCACTTTTATAAGAGACTCTCTTTTTAAACCTAGTGACTGGCAGCAGATTCTAGTACTTACGAGGTACTGTCTTAATATAAGTGTTATTCTCCTTTTTTATTCAAGAAAAGTATAACCCTTCCTACTGTCTGATAGCTCTAGAACTCAACAAGATTATTTGTAGCTGTTGTAAATCTCCTTATATAAAATTACTGAATAAACTTCCCATCAGATAAATTATATCATCTGACAGAAGGCCTCTGCATGCAAGGACCCTGCATCATCAGAAAAGGGAATGAATTCCCATCATAGACCCTTCAGAAACTCTTGAAATTAAGAAATCTCCATAAAATCCATTGCCAGTGGAAAGTATTAGCCTCTGAAACAGATAAATTCTAGTTTTCATGGTATCTATTAGAATAATTGTCCAGTAACATAGGACTGTGTGACAAGAATCCTTTTGGTTTAGCAACCAGGGAATTTGTCTGGAATCACTGAATTAAGCTAATACTAATAGATCACCTAGTCTACAGGTGGAAGGAACCGTAAGACTTGTCATTAAAATGAAGTGAATTTATACATTAACAGGAGAAAGAATTCAGCTATCATCTAAAGTTCTTAACTTTTTGGGCCGTGTTTTGTTGTTGTTGTTTTGTTGTTATTGTTGTTTTTCCCCCAAAGTTAAAATTGTGTCTGGTATTTTCCACTAATTGGATTAAAAGTAAGTTTACGGTATGTATCACATGGCTGTCATGTACTGTCATATTTCTGGATGGCTTGTATTAAACTCAGTCTCCATGAATTTTGTTGAAAAAAATAAGTTTGGTCTAATTGTTGACTACACTTATTATCAATATGTTCAAAAATGGCTCTATTGTTACTTCTAAACATATTCTGAACATTGTGCAGAATGGCAAATTTCAATTTATCTGAAGTAGTTGGCAGAAATGTCACTTGCAGTCTTGTGAAAACATTGTTTCAGATTTCATAATGAAAAGGTCATAACATGTTATCAGACACTTTGCAGAGAGAAACAAAACAAATTAAATCCTAGTTTAAAAAAGAGCTGAATTGAATAGTAATATTACCATATCCAAGGAAATGCAGATTTGTGATACTGACATTAGCTAGCAATCTTAATTCAAAATTAATATACAAGCTGTTGTGGTTTTGCCCTACAGTCATAAAAGTCTTATTGATGTAGAATAAGAAAGAAACTAGAGAACATGAAATAATGTCTGAATCTAAAAATACTTTACCTGAATTTGAGCAAACAACAGTCTTAGATCCCCCAGCTGTATTCTCAAAAATCAAGCCCCCAAAGCTGACCTATACCCATTGATTTTAAAGACATTCCCTTATAAGGTCAAATTTAGGGACTGAACTGTTTACAAGGAATTGCATGTTTAGATACCATACTTCCACTTTCATCACCCCAAAATAAAATTAAAGTATATGTCCTATTGTTTTGCCTGCCTCCTACCAGATTCTGAGGTAAAAGTTTAAAAAGAAATGTTTGTTATTATTGTAGGTTGACAGCACTGTGAAGAATGCAAAATATCCACAAAGAAAACACGTGTTATTGGAGACATAATTTCTTTAATGATGCTAATTAAAGTCTGCTGTTCCAGTTGGGCATACCTCATGTTTACACACCAGTTTTGACTGGTATATAACAGGCAGGCATATAACTGGTGTATAACTATTGTATGCACTAGTTTTATACATTTTTTTTTTTTCTTTACACTCTTTTGAAAAAAAAAAAAATCTCATCCTGTGGCCATTGGTTATGCAATACAGAAATATAAAATATCAGAGTTCAAATCTGCACTGGTCAGCTGAAGCTTTTACTTATATCGGTACTGTCACTGAGGTCGATAGAACAGCCCTATTAATAGGTAGCATAGCTGATGAAGATAAATTAAAGTATTGGCCTCTTTTTTTTTTTTTCTTCCTTTACACGCTATGTTTTTAAACTAAATTATGTATTGATAAGCAGAGTAGATTTATTGGTGAACACCAGAGAAGTTTAAAGTACCATAAATAGCTCCTGTCCTGACTGCTATAGGACAGTCCAATGTCTGCAGTCATAAGAATATATATCCACACTCCCTTTCTTATTTTCTTTGCAAATTATATTAAAGAATTTTTGTTAACTGTTTTATATCTTACTGTACCAATTGCTTTTTCTAATACATGTTCAAACACACATATATTCAGAATAAAGCTAAAAATATTTTCTAGAATTGAAAATCAGAGCAGATTTTTCCCTTTAGGCTCTGATAGAAGAACAGAGCTATTTTTGAATTTAGTCTTGACTGTCTCCCACTTCTTTTCTCTGTATCAACATAAAATTCTTGATGAGTGCAGAGATCAAAAAGTGTTGATTATATCTGGTTTAGGAAGAGGTCAGCAGCCTGAGGAGTGCTCCCAGAAATACAGAAGAAAAAAATCTAACTTTGCAGATCCAGGGTTTCTGAAGAACAAATACTCTCTTCCTTTCATGAATGATCACAGAAGGCTAGAATCCATCTGAAAACAGTACAGACAGCAATGTTTATGTTTAGAGAATCCAGTGACATTTTTCTACTCAAATACCAGCCAGCAAATAATGAGCATATGAAACAACCAACAACATAGCAGAAAATCAACATGGCAAACCAAAACTCATAACATCAGCATGTGTTCAACATTTAGGTTAAAAAGAAACCTGTAAAAATCTGTACTATATTACTTTCTCAAAGGTTTGTTTGTTTGTTTGCTTGTTTTTACAGTTGCATTGCCTCTATGTTGGCTAATTTTATAACCTTTTTTTAATGTTATTCCGTAAACTTAAATCTCAGCACCTATACAAACATACACCAAATAACACATATAGCATTATATGTCAGTAGAACATAATTATGAATGATAAGTACCACTTGTTTCATTCAAATAACTCCTTGAGAAGCTGATTAATATACTCAGATTTATTGGGGATATAACACTAGATAGTGTAGAAGAGATTCTGTGATTTTCCAGATGTTACTAGTGTCTGTACATGGAATCTTGTTAGGGCTTCTTTGAATCCTGCTTCTGCCTCCAGCATGGACTGTGTTTTAAAATTTACCTGACATATCTTTTAACTTATGAACAGAAAGAAAACAATAATCATATCTTTACTACTTTTTTGTTTTGTGTTATTTTATTTTTTATTCCTATTCTTATTGTTATTCCTATTCCTATTCCTCTAGTGCTAACTAAGACCATACTTACCTACAGAACATAATTCAGTTTTAGAGACTATGAAACTTATTTCTTCTAACTACAAAAATTTCTGGGCCAGAAATCACCAAATGCATTTGGTGGTTAATTTTTTTTAGTGATATATTTCAATTTAATTTTCTGAAACATTTACTACCCTTATAATTGGTTTTCTTTAAATGTAAACTCAAAATTTGGCCATTGCCATCTGAACTGGAAAAGGAGTGAGACCTAAGATTTTCTGCAGACTTTGTTATGGAGCAACATCTAGAGAAT
Organism: Aramus guarauna; assembly: GCA_013400195.1. NCBI lineage: Eukaryota > Metazoa > Chordata > Aves > Gruiformes > Aramidae > Aramus > Aramus guarauna. The sequence continues at coordinate 54,562 of VXBL01010079.1, read as the reverse complement.
GGATAAATTTAGTGGACATTGTAGAGAGTTNTATTCAAAAGCATGAACTGCATAGCTATGTCTTCCATTTTCTTCAACACATTGTTCTGCACTGGGGGTGAGGTGATAGTGAGCTCTTTCTGGAGCTCAATAAGAAAAGCCCATCAAAAATGGCTTAATAAAATAACTACTTTAATAAGACAGAATAAGAGGACAAATACAGATAGTGAGTAAACCTTATGTTCCTATGGGCACTGTGTTCATGCAGCATTTGGATTTTCCTCTGGCACCCTGTGCAGAGCAGAGCAGATCCTGACCGTGGAGAGAAGCTTTCAATTTTGGTCCTTCTAGCTACTAATTCCCTCATGAGAAAACAACTGTGTTCCTAAAGGATGCTCTTGTGAGAACTTGTTGCTGCAGTTAGAGAAAGGCAGAGCCATGCAAGTGGTGTAATCAGTAGTACCGAGCAGGAGCTGACCGCAGGCTCCCCTGTTATAGCAAGCTGGATGTGCTCACCCTGCAGCTGAGGCAGCACAGCATGGGCATGTGTCTACTCAGGTTAATAGCTATGTGAATCACTGGCTCTTAAATGTGCAACGGTCTCTAGGTCAGGATGGCTACATTTCACCTCTTGATCCGCATACAGTTTACCTTTCCCAAAGATAAATTATAAGTTACAGGCTACATTAACAACATACAGGCTCCTCAAGCCCTAAATGTGAACCCAAATAGAGCAGACATTGCCTGTTCAAGTTCCCCAACTCCTTGAATACCATATCTTCTGCAATGCTCCCAATCCACGCTACCAACTATCAAGATATTTTTCTGCTTAAGAAAATGAATATAGTGATTATCAATTATTGAATTTTCTCATGACATAGTATGTAGTAATTACTAATTTTATAAATTAAGCATGCAGCCCTACTCCCTAATACTTACACATTCCTTAAAACTCCCACTAGACAAAAAGGCAGTTTTGTTATAAACAGTTACCTGGATTCCAAAAGCAAATCTACACATGAAAATATGTCAATGTCTATGCAAAATTTGGCCAGAGTCCCTTCTGAATTAATGAAATTTCAGATTTTTATTTTCACTAAATCTTGGGCTTATAAGACTTCATATAGAATTCATATAATTCTTAACATCCACTGCAAGAAGAATCCAACTGAATGGAAGTATGAGATCTGGTAATTAAAGCTGTGAAGAATCAGTATAGGTCATGCATGATCATACACACACATGACAAATTTTTGTTGGAAAAGAAGTAATTGATAATAACTTTGCAGCATAGATTTCTGTAAGTTGTTTTAAAGAATTGATATGATAAGGACCAATATTATCTGCATAGTATTAATGAACACAGGGCCACACTGCACACAAAGCTTATTTTGCATTGCCTTTCTTTAATTAAAATATAGAAAATAAAATTGTTGCTGTAAAGACAGATATAGATTTCATCCACTTATTTTACAAACATGATACTGAATTCCAATAAGAAACATATATAAAAATACTGTATGAATTATTCCTTCATCTGAATACATCTTCAGGGGCCACATGGCACCATTATCTAGCACTTCTGTATTATGTAGTGCTCTAACTTTATACAATATTGTCCTTGCTACTTCTACTATTACTGTTATCACTACACAAGTAAAAATTGGGTTCTCTTCTTAGTTCTCATCATGAATTGCTTTGTGAGTCTGGATGAGGTGCCTGTCTTTATTTCTCCTTTTTTTGAGAAGAAATGATAATGCGTACTTTAAATGATAAAGGTACTTTAAACTCTGCAGGTGAAATAGGTTCATGGCTTGATCTAAAACCCAGTAAGTTCAGTAAGAAGCTTTTTACTGACTTCAGTGCATTTTGGGTCAGACCACCTATGTGAAAATGAATAATACTGAGCCATGATCATTTTTACGTGAAAGCATCTTATTTTGGGAGATTACCAAATTTATCCTTGAAATTTAATTCATAACATTGTTTTACCCTCAGTCCCCTCAAATTCTAATATTTCAGGTTTTATACTCTGAATTAAATGCCAAATATAACTGGCCACAGTAGAGGAAAAAAGGAAAGTTTGTATATGCCTATCTTAAAAGGATATTTTAAAAATTAACTGAATTTGAATGAACTAAGATGACAATGTTACAAAAACCATAATCTGTGGGGGGTTTTAAATTTTTTATTTTTTTTTTTTTTCCCTGGAGCAAAATCAATTTCAAAAGACAAAAGAAAAAAGAATTGAACATTTTGCAGTGTTGTTTTTCAGCAGACACTGACAAGTTACCTTTGCTAAAGTGCAGGACACATTGGTCTCAGATAAAGAACTCTGTGCTAGACATGAGTGTCAAGAATTGTGTTACTTTCTTGGTTTTCTTGTATCATTGAGATCAGATTTACCACAAAGAGCCTTCTCTGGATTATAATACTCCAGCTGAAAGCTTGACATGGAGAAACACAGAAAGAGAGCTGGTTCACTGTCCATTTTACTAAAAAAAAAAAAAAAAAAAAATAAATTAAATCCAGAAAGTTGACACTTGTGCTGTTTTTTCGTTTAACTGAACATCGTCACTGACTTAAAGTTTTAAGTAGAATGCATATAACTAAAATTTTTAAAAACTGACAGATCACCTTATAAAAGGAACAAGGAAAAGGATATTAAATGGACTTTATTTAAATGGTGTAAGTTCAGTGAAAGTTCAAAGTTTCCCTAACAACCAAAAAACTCCCAAAAACTAAAAAGAACTCAGAAAGAGCTAGCTTCTTTTCTTCTTCTTCTTCTTCTTCTTCTTCTTCTTCTTCTTCTCTTCTTCTTCTTCTTCTTCTTCTTCTTCTTCTTCTTCTTCTTTCTTCTTCTTCTTCTTCTTCTTCTTCTTCTTCTTCTTCTTCTTCTTCTTCTTCTTCTTCTTCTTCTTCTTCTTTTCCCCTCTTTCTTTTTTGACTGATGTCTTTTGATGGGTAATCCAGGCCATGGATTAATTTTTAGAAATGTTTTAAACCAACAATTTTTATATTTTCAGAAATCAATTTATGGAATAAACATGGTATAAAACAGTTACTGGAAAGAAGGAGTCAATTTCTGAAAGAGATTACCTGAACTTGCTTCTGTTTCTCTCCATTAACATTAACAAGGGCAACTAGACTCCTAGCACAACAGATCAAATGAAAGTGTTATGAATTCCCCCTTTTCATCTTCAAAATAGTTATGTAGATCTAATCTGATTTTATTTTAAGTAGATATCCAGTTATAGTTTATTATCTGTGTGAATTTTTAGCTGATATCAGCAACTGAGATAAGTAATCACAGTTTTAGCATCTGTAAAAGGAACCGTATGAAGCATTGTATAAAATATCTGAACTATATATATATATGAAGCATTCTGTTCCATAAGGGAAAATTATTATTTGAAATCTCTACCTATTTCAAGTACATTTTAATAGAATGAAAATAGGTCACTGACCTATTAACATTTGTTAGCAATCACTTTGAATAAAAGTGGCGGAAAAAACCTAGAGAAAGATTTGTGGTCTCTCTGGTTTTGCTCTGCATTGATTCCAAATTGCAGTTTCCAGACAACTTCCAAAAACGTTCCTGTGTGGCCAAACAGCTAGGGGCATCACTTGCATCTTTATAAAGCTTATTCAACTGTCTGACTGAACAGAACAAATGCAGAAGAACCCACTGGGCATAATATCATGCTCAATAGAGCTAAGTGGTAAAGGAAGGAAATTTTTCACCTCCTGGAGTGTCTTCACATTAAAAGCATATAATTCTAAGGCATGCAGGCAGAGGTATGCCAGCTATTTTAACACAAACATAAAATAAAATTTAAAAATGTACTGGGATAAGTTGAATAAGGATTATGCCATAGTCTAGTGGTGGAGATATCTCAGCCTCATATGAGATTAGTCAGAAATCCCAATGGATAGTAAAGTTAAATTTTTTATAGTGCTTCAGTTACCAATAGAACCTTTGCTTTATAGCAGACATAATTTGTAAAACACATTAGGATTTTCCACTATATTTATATAAAAACAAAAACAGTGAAAATAACAAATAAATATGCTTTATTAGGGCAAGGAGGAAGGTAAAAAAATAAATAACTGCTTAGTATGTCTGGATCATTTCCACAGTACTGCCATATGGCAGATTCAGCTAGTGTGCAACAGAGCTGCAATAATTTATGATTGTTTTAGGCAGATCTGGCAACTGTTTACTAAAGATAACAGCAACTAACCCTTCAGTGAACCCAGTACTATACTTTCAGCATATGTCATCTTCAAATGGTCTCAAATGTAGCAAGGGTGGAGAGTAGATCAAGTGGGTTACAATGATCTCAATTACTTTTTTTCCAAATGGCCATGGCCGAAGAATGGCTGGAGCTTCCTTTCTGCTTTCTTTGGGATGAAGGGAAGTAAATGCCATATAAGAATAACCCTGAACACCAACAGAGGAAAGAAGAGGTCTCTAAGTTGCCAAATGCAATTAAATCACCAAAATATCTTTTAGATCTGTAAATGCACACTGTACCTTAGGAGATGCTAATATAGGAATAAATAAATAAACAGCTATAACTCATCAGTGGTTCTGCATAACAAAGCAGCTCTGAAGTGCTTACGACTACTTATATTAAAAAGATTTATCCTAACACATGCTACCTAATTGCTTTATCAGACTCTAGTTCTGTCATCATTCAAGCTTAAATCTACACTGTCCTGGTCTTGTATTCTTCCTGATGCTAGAACTAAGTCATCTGACCCAGAAAATGAGATAATTTGTGGAAGCAAACTGCTCGGAAAACTCAACCAAGGCAAAAAAATTAAAACTCTTGATGCAAATGCTGATAGTGTTAGTGCAAGGAAAGCAAGGCAAAATCTTATGACATGAATCCATAATTCAGAATTATTTATTTTCTGGGGATTATAAAATAAGAATATCCTTCTAGTGCATTTGTGTGTCAGTCTTCTTAAACCAATATAATACAACCAAGATTCCCAGATTTGAATAGGTAGCAGGGGCCAGTTAAAAGAAAAAAAGAAAAAAGAAAAAAAAAAGAAAAAAAGAAGAAAGAAAAAAAGAAAAAAGAAAAAAGAAAAAAGAAAAAAGAAAAAAGAAAAAAAGAAAAAAAAAGTCTTGTTTGCTTGATATTTTTGCTTTTCCACACTCAAGTTTTCTTGAAACTTCCATGTAAGACATAGAAAGACCAACATGTTAGATAATTTTTATGTTCTGTTTAACCTCACAATCTTCTTGTGAATAAAAATAAGCCTTTAAATTTCCAGCAAGTATTGATACTTCACCATATAATGATGCTGTTAAAAAAGGCTGTTCCTACTATTAACTTAGTGCCTATCAGCACAGTATTAAAGGACAGAGTTAGGATGCCTAGGAAGTGGGCTTCCAGCATGAGAAGTTATTTCCACCATGAGAAGTAACACATCAGTTACGACTCAGTGTAGTTGAGCACCCCATATACAAGAAGTCTGATGCATGCAGCATAAAGCTGTCCTTCACAGAGCCTGTTCACACGATGCTTCTCAGTCTTGCAGACTATGAATCAAAGCCACTGAATAGAAGACCATTTTGCTAGATCAGTGGTTTTCAATCTTTTTCGATATGCAGAGTCATATTTCCACTGAAGAAGCAAAACTCTGAATACCAAATTTAAAGTCAGTCAACAATAAACTTATTTTTCTTAGTTGCCTTTCATATTTCTCTTGGCTTTAGCTGATTAACTCTGTAATCCAGAAAGTAAATACTTAAAATCATTGTGGTTGATGCTGTACAGAAGTTGAAGAAAAATCAGAGTAAGCTGAAAAAGACATGCGGAGGGAAGAGAATTTGAAAGTCAGGAGGCAATAACAGAGGTCTGTCTGCCTGTGGGTCAGTGTATTCAGCATCAGGACAGTAGCTATTCTGACAATCCTGTTTTCTTGTTTAAGAATGACTTTCAAGAGGGATTTCAAGCAGATCAGTGGTGCGGCTTTGCAGATATTTATGGGAAATCCTCCCAGCCAGAGGAAGTAACAGGAATATTTTTAAATTTGTTTGCTTTATGTTTACTGTATTACAATGTAATTGCTTCAGCATTATCTTCTAGTAGCAATAGTTGTTCTAGCACTTTTTATTGAATGTTTGGAGTCTAAACACTAATTCAATTGCCTTTGCAAATATTTTCTTTCTAGCTGTTACTGGGAAGCTCAGCACAGTGCACCTTTTGAATTAAATCAGGCAATCCCTGTCATTTCACTCGGTGCCTTCCACAGGATTACTTGAAGAACTAGGCTTTAGGTGAGGAATTTAACAACTTAGGGACTCTGTCTCTTATTAAAAATCATTGTTTTGCTTTTGGCTAAAAATACCCCCAGTATCTGAGCTTCAGATTGAACTAAATAAAATCTCTACATTTTGTTGCTTCTTAATATGTTGAGCATATTCTTTGATAGTGTATTTCAACTACTACTTTGTCTTGAATATCACAGCTTCTATAAACAGACAGTTGTGTGAGGTTAATAATCATCAGGGAACATGATGACAAATGGTGCTGCTAGTGCACATATTGGCAAAAGACAGGCCTTAATACAGGTACTTTGCAGCTGTTCTATAGTTTCTTTAAGTGCAAGAGCTCCTCCCAGAATGAACCAAGACTCTACGATTACCTGCCCTGCTGATCCTACTTATCTTTAATGGGACTCAGGAGGTCATAATAGCAATGCCTTGATGTTCAGTTTCTTATTTTTATGTATGACAGCTTGCCTCTGTATTCATCAACCATACAGTTTGGGTTCAGGACAGAGAAATAGCTTGTGTCTTCCTAAAAGACAACCTTCTTGACTGCAATGTAATAAGTAAAAAGGTCCTCCATTTCTGTCAGTAACTTTTTTTTTTCTCTTAGTGTTTCCATTGCAAAGATATTTAATCAAAAAAAAAAAGTTAGATTTTACTTAAATTATCTGATTGAAGTCTATATATTCTATGTACTTTTCAGTAGTTTTAATAAATAATAGAATCCATTCTAATTTTTGTTTTGTGCTCAGGGATTTTTCAAACAGTTTAAAAAACTAAGAAATGTCTTCTCTGGTATGTCTGAAGATACATATTATCTTCAGTATTTGCCTGTCTTCATACGGAGAAAAGTCTTGGATTTTTTTATTTCCTCATGAACTTGCTAGAAAATATTCAAACTAACAAGCCTAGGCAAGGCCATGAATACCTTTACAAGAGTTAACTGGCACAGTGGAGCAAATCACCTCGTTTAATTCAGAATTCAATGCTAATTCATGATGCTTTCATTGCTCTGAGTTTGGAACAATTAATTAATCAAACTCAGCTTAAGTTGTTGGAATGAACTGCCTAAATAGGATTTAAACTGATTATAAATTTTAAAATAGAACCTCATTACCTGAGTGGATCTTGCCAGAATTTTTATGTCTGTGTTTGAATCACTAATGTACAGTTAAAGAAAAGAAATAATTCAAAGCATTAGAACACTATGCATTCTGAGAATTATTTATTACTCCTTGAGTAGCCTCACTGCTATAGTTAAAATAATGATAATTTTCCACAAATAAAGAAAGAAAAATTAGAATCTTGGTGTCACATTTACAACATCTTTTTACTCATTAATATACAGCACATTTACTTTGAAGAAAAATTGTAACACTTTGGCAAAATGGAAAATAAATGGAAAAAATACACACAGCAAAAGAATGTCATCCATTATACTATAAGGTGTGCTTTTTTGCTAATGCATTTGGAAATAATAATTGCTCCAGCATATGTATGAAAAGGGTCTCTCAGAATTATGTGACCATATTTTTAACTACATGCAGGTACCTCCCAACACACACACGCAGACACAGAGAGATCATGAGGGATGGAAATACCACCCTCTTGTGTTATGTGAAACAGTGGATCTAATAAAATCCAGTGTAATAAGTGTAGGTTTCTAAGCTGCAATATGAATAGAGAATGTGGTAGAATCCTGAGCTAAAAATAGTTTCAGATGAAGCTAAATTGGAAGACGTATTCCAGTGGCACAGATAGCTGGAAACATCCACCCAGTCTATGGTACAAGAAGACCAGTCCATGCAGTGAAGTCAACACAAAACCCTTCCTGAAACACCTGGATGCCAAGCCCTCAGCACCAGCCATTAGCTGTTTTGCTCTACAGATGGACAACGCTTGCCAATATAGACATAGCCATTCTTGTTCTGAAGTCAGTCAATAGACGTCACACACACACAAATATATAGCTTCGCTATGTGTCAGCAGCCATGTTTTGCAGTACACAGAGCAAGCATCTGTTGTCTACATCCATATTGGTACAGCAGAACACCATTTTCTGTATTTTTAAATTGTAAAAAGAATCCCTGGTATGGTTTTCTTGCAGGCCAGAGAGCACTTCCCAAGACTTTCTGAGCATGTTTCAGGATTTAGCCCACAAATTCCTGATCCATGGTTTGTAGGTGGGCAGGCTGGTTTAGAGGCCAAAGGCAAAGAAACAAGTGCATTCAATAGCACTAACGTGGACAGTTTCATTCCAGGTGGCCCCAGTGCCAATTGCAAGCACAATTTTTTTCCTAGTTAAGACTCTCACAACCCAGTAAGGTGCTGTGACTGCACTTGGGGTTTTTTTTTGTTTATTCTATTTTATTTTGGACATATTAATTCCAGATATATAACATACCAAATCATTGTTGTTTCTCCTCAATTTTCATGTTCATATGTCTTTCCTCGTTCAGAACTTCTGAAAATTTCACAGGAAAAATCTATGTTTTAAGCATGGGTGATATGATTGCCAAAGTTTTTACTATATTTCTGGAGGTAATTTGCTGGTAGATGCTACAGTGTTTTTGTTACAACCTAATTAAAGAAAAAAACAAAAACCTAACAACCATCAAAAAAAAACCCCAAACTGAGCAAGAGATCCACAAATAGAAAGAATCTCCTCCAAAAAATTTCTCACATTCCTTCTCTGAAATGAACTATTTCTTATATGCATGGAGTCCTTCATGTGGCTTGACAGAAGAACTTTTAACTGCCTTGACCAGAGGTGTGACACTGGCATCATTAAGGAGACACAACCAACCAACCAAAAAACCCCAAAGGTTACATAAAGAGCAAATTCTAGGAGAATTAGTATTGTGTTTCACATTTTAAAGGTACTAACATTGTACAGTTAAATGACAAACTCCATGAACCAGTTTAAACTAGAGCTCTTCCTTGTGGAAAACATTTAAATGTTTTATTGTTGTTGGATGCTCTACTAAAAATATAGCCTGTAAAATTATCTTGGGAAACCTGACTCTGATGATAAATTTAACATAAGCTCTTAAAAAGAAACACAATGACATGTCAATATCTGACGCAGTTAACCAGTCCTACACCACAAAAACAGTAGCATATTGATACATGGAACTAAAGTCATCTCCACTTGGAATTTATTTAATTAAAATAATCCTCTTGCACCACAGGATTTTAATATCCAAGTCACTGATGGTTTATATATTAAAAAGATGAAGGGATTTACTTATTAGTTAACACATCTATTTATTTGCATTTTGCCATGTTATTTCTTTTTGCTTTTCTTTTCCCTCTCCTCCACCAGTTAAAATATAGAAACATTCAATAAAAGCCTATATATGAACTGATGTTTACATTTCAGTTTTGCAGAGAAGGAATTAATATAGATAGATATATTCTTCTGTCTTTGGCAAATAGCAGAGACAAAATATTAAACTATACCGACCATATATATTCCAAGTATACTTGGCCTATGCATACAAGATGGTGTCCTCAAAAAAATTTCATTTTGTGTCCTTACACTGCTTTTAATTCCAATCTAATTTAATTCCAATTCTTAATTTTCTCTAAGATACAAAGATGAAGTGATTTGATTATGAAACAAGCATTTTAGGTCTGTAATAGTGCTGGTTTTCCATTTCAAGTAAACCTTCCATTTCTAACCCTTTCTTGCTTTTCCTCATTGAGTTATGTAACACAGAAGGATTATTTTCTGATTACATTACAATAAATCAAATATTTATGCATCATTATTTTCATCAGTACCAGAGAAAAAACATGAATGACACTATGATGAAATCAAGTAAAGGTAGAGAAGTAATGACCAGGAAAAAAAACATCAGTGTCTCAAGTATACATTGTTAAATACCTTTCTTCTAGTAGATAATGAGAACTGTCATTGACCGTATTCAAGTCACTTCTCACATTTAAGGTACTTTCTCATTTACCAAGTCAGGTCAATTTGCAAGATTTAATATTGACTAAGATGTCTGTTCTTATTGGCAAATGAAAGATCTCTTCACTGCTAAAGCTGACAATAGAACTGCTTGTATTCCTCCAATTTCAGGTTTAGGACCCTTCAGTTACCATTTTTTACTACATTTATTAGACTGAATTTTTATATCTGTTTAAAACATTAATTTCATTTGCAAATGTGTCTGTCCTTTACTGCTATTCTTAATTTACTAAAGTATAGAAGTAAATATATAGTGTAAGACATGAAAAATAGTAATGCACAAGTATGGCCCACATAAAGTGACCAGGTCTAGTGGAGGGTGTCTTTGCCCACGGCAGGTGGGCTGGAACTAGATGGTCTTTAAGGTCGTTTCCGACCCAAACCATTCTATGATTCTATGTTTCTATATGATCAACTTATTTTCTTTATTTTCCTAGTGTGATAGAAATCCTCTTAAGTGAATAAAAAACCAAAACAGGTTAGCACCAAAGCACTATTTACTGACTTGAATTCTGGAAAGGTGAATTAAAAAACTGATGGAAAACTGCAAATTTGTATCCCTTTCCTACATTTTCCAATCAACCACCACAATCGTTTGTCAAATAGGGATAAATATATTTGGAGACAAAGGCAAATGCATAGATGCCTAGCACTCTCTGTAATCCCAGAGTTTTGCAGTTTGATGTTTTTAATTTTTGCGTAATAGTGTCCAAGATGACTAAACTTACCAATTGAGTAATACAGCATTATGTCTTTGAAAAACAAAGACTCTGCAAAAAAATAGAATAAGGAATACTTGAAGTACAATCCAGTATTTTCCAGAAAACATGACTGTTTTAAGAAAAATCATAATTGGTGTGAGTCCTTCCTAGCATGGATGGTAATATCACGGTAAGAATTGGCAAATGAGTAAAATTTTATGCCTGACTACAAAGGCAAATGTTAAGCATACCTTGACGTAAAATGCAGTTCATGAGTTGTTCACTTACTGGCTGCTTTTAGCATCTAACTTAAAAGCAGTTCTGAGCTCCTAAAGTTAAAAGCTAATGTTCCTCATTTGGTCAACAGGAAGAAAAAACAAAACAAAACAAAACAAACTTATGTGTCCAGAGAATGAACTCAATAACAAAGGCAAGTGTTTAAATTTAGACTGCAAAGTCTCCCTGTCATTTTACAACGTTTTATTATCAAGTTTAAATTAGTTTTTTGAGTCTAGTCATCTGCATAGCTACAAGAACAGACTCTGTTGGCAGTTTAACAAACCATACGCAGTCTGAAATACATAGCGGTAAGAATTTATTCATGAGGGAGAGGGATTATTTCAGAAACCTTTGGCTTAACTCTTCTGTTACCTATTTATGTTAACGTCTTCCACAAAGACTTTAATGTTATTTGTTCTAGTACTTCAGAACATATATTCTTGGTGTTACAATTACATGGTAGTACTATCTGCCTGCAGCTGCAGTAAAAGGAAATGCAAGACAAGATGGTATATTTTTTAAACCAACTATCATTACTACTCTTTTATTTCCATACATATTTTGCTATTTCAACACAGGCAATATGGACATTTTCTATCAGAAAGAACATGATGTCATTTCTTTAAGAATAATTGAGAAAGGAAATATGCCAGAGACTAGAAGACCTGAAAGAATTAGAGTTTTCTTTAGGAATCTTGTATGTTGGGCAGTACTATGGAGTAAAACGGGCTGATGCTATTAAACCTGAAGTTCCATTGGGCTGAGATTATATTGTCCGCTCACAAATGGGAAAAATCTGAAGTATCTTCAATGAACAAAAAACCCCAAACTCTGGAAGATTTTAATATTTAACCCAAAATTTCCTTTATAGGTGATTATGAGAATGAACTAAAAAGGAAATTGATATGCTGAGTATTTTAGGTTCTGCTTTTATTTTTATTACTGGTGTTAAGAATTTTGAGAAAAACAGTGCTGTTATTGCATAACTTGTTTAAAAATATGATTAAAACTTTTTTATTAGACTACAATCATTACTGATTCACTTTTACTTATTATTTCTGTGTAGATGAATATTTAATGTAAATAAGTTCGAAAGACTCATTTGATTGTCAATATAGAGATAAATAATGTAAACTTTAGTGTATTACTGTTCTGCAACAGTTAAATGATATTTTTCTGTTAGCAGCTTATCCAGCTGGTGGATGAGATAAGCTTAAACTGCACCTGTGGAGTGTAGTGCCTCACTGTCCTGCTCAGCCTCCTGGCAGCCTGTCCAAGCTAGACTTCAGTATTCACCATCCCACCATGTAATCTGGTGAGTGGTTTTTGATTCAAACCGCAGGTGCAGAGTCAGGATGGGAACCGGTGCCTCCTCTCTCTTGTTCTTGATGAATGGGAGATGAGGTGTGGGGAGGGCACCTGCCTCAGATTACACATATATCCAAGATAAAGTTGTTCTAAACTAGCTCCCTTTCAAGAAGATTGTTATGGACAGCATTAAACAAATGAGGAAACGAGAGAAGTTTTGTTGTTGCTTGGAGGTTGGTTCTCTGCTTTTCTTGTAGCCCAGGAATATGATTCTGCAATTACTGCTGAAAGGCCACAGGCTTTGTATCAATGTAATAATGCTGGACTTGGCTCAGGACTTGCCTGAACAGGTTTGGGCTGATTTTAGACTGTTTTAATTCTGACACTAATTTGGTCAGGTGACAATTGTTGAAATTCGTTTTAGCTGTGGTTTAGTTTTGTGTTACTTCATGGTTGTACTTACCTGTTGTAAGTAATAGATTACAAAAATAACAGTTATTCAGTGTTTTATGTATAAATAAAACTACATACATATAACTATATATGGCCCTTAATTAAAGTGTGGTGTAGAAGAGTACAGACACATGGTGACAGCAGAGGACCCAGATTCTAGACCGCGAATCAAAAAGGTCAATTACTGCTTGTTAAAGGAAGGCAATCTTGTGAGTCAGGCAAAACTGATTTCATAGATAATAGAGCAGAAAACTTACTGCGGAATATGTAATCAGTGAAGAAAGCACATCCAAGCAGAGCTTTATAAAATGTATGGACATAACTTAAGAAACCCTAAGATCGAGGAGGAAGAAGCTCCCACCATCAACCTCAGATGCCTCTTGGCAAAGAGCACGGGATGCCAGTGACCAGGGGTAAGCTGTCAGCCACCCCATGCATTGCTCGAAGAGGACAGTTCCCACTCGACTTGCTCCTCAGATGGGCACTGGAAGTGTGAACTGAACACCAAAGAAAAAGGCAGACACTAAAGAATTTATATGTAACAATTTTAATGGTATTACTACTGAGACTTTTCAGCATCAATTAGGTAAGTAAGTGTGACTATGAGAGTATCTTTCTAATTGGGTAGATAATTCTAGTAAGCTATCGTATTATTGTAGTAGCATATTCTTAGCTCTTTGCTTTGAATGCATTCACATTTTAACTATTAAAAGATGTCGAATGTAACATTCTGTAACACCCATACAAACTAATTCTGTGTTTAAAAAATCCTGGATGTGATTGTGCAAGTTCATAAAAGTCAAACCAATGCTGAGTCTCACTAACTCACTCTGCTTAGGACCACTCTGCCTGGCTCTCTTAAAGTTAAACTTGCTGTAAAAACAACTTTTCTAAACAATGTGGACACAAACCAATCAGTGCAACAACTTTATGATCAAGGATTCACATTTGTCTTTGTTTTGTTATTGTCTCTGTCAGTAGAGACTTGTTACCCGAGGTCTGTGTCTCTTCAAAGGCATGTAGGCAACTTTGCATTAGGTTACCAGCATACTCCGTGAGACCTCCCTCATGCTCTCTCTTTAGCTTATCAGCATGCCAATGTTTCAGATAAAGAAAAACCGATAATATAAAGGACCTCATAGCCAACGTTTAGTTTTGGCTACATAAACCAACTACATTTGAATATTATTGCTACTGGAACAAATATTGCCATTCCAGAAGGAATNGGTAGTGTGATGTAGTCGATTTGCCAGAGCCAGGACAGAGTTCTATGTTTCAATGTGTCAAAATTAAAGAACTCCTTGGAATCTTCTCTTCAAATGCTTTTGTGAGTGTGTGTGTAGAATTTAAGTCTTATGTTTTTTTTTAAGAAAAACATGTTTCACTGGCATTGATTTGTTCTTGGATCAACTGAAAGTGATAAGAACAGTTTTAAAATAAGATACCAGAGAAGAGGATTGGGAGATACTTACATAATGCCTGATTGCAAAATGAATGCCAAAATATTTATTTACATAATGGAAAATAAGGATGGAAAGAATATATGATGGTCTTCAAATTCATACCTCTGGCACAAGTGGTATTGAACTGCTTTAGGGTAAATAAAAATAATAAATGAAAGATAAATAAATAAGATAGAAAATGAAATATCAAAATAAAACAGCAAAATTATGAAAGTTTTGAAAGAAAACGCTCTGAAATTCAACTCCATCACTTTACTTATTTTTCCATTTTCTGATTTCACAAACTACACTTAATTAATTAATTACAATATTAATTAATACATATAATTTCTGGGTACTAAAGTGATGACAAATGGTAGAAGTCTGTTTTTATAGCTCTTAGGTAAACATGAGAAATACATGAAATCAGAGAGTTGGTGAAATATTTTGAACTGTAATGGAACGAGGCAAAGGTATTACTGAAGTTATGATATATGATTGTTGTCATAGACTGCTATAACTGAAGGCAGAGAGGGCACAATTCAAGCCTATTGAATGGTTGCAACTTCCTGTAATACAGGAGCTCTCTTCCTGGGCATGAATGCTCAAAAAAAAGTTCACATATCCAAGTAATAGCAAATTTAATTAGAAGTCAGTTTTAACAATGTTTTCATTTTTCCCCTGTCCTCTGAGCACTGTTCTATTTTAGGTTAGCATTTTATTATGGTATGTGTTTTTAACTGTTTTATTAAATTAATTAGCTGATTTTATTTATTTAGGTTCACCTTTTATTTGTTATTAGATTCAATATTGAGTTCTGTAGAAGAAACCAAGATGGTAATTTCAAAATGAATTTACCTCTTCTTCTTAAAAGTAGTTCTTTACAGTATATTTAATCTATAACAATTGCATTTCTTACTGAAGTCATACATTCTTCTAATGAGTTATTTATCATAGTCTACAGCTGTGGTTACCAAAGCAGTTGCCTCCCTAGTCAAGTGGAAAACCAAATTAAAATTGCATAGTTCACATTTATGAGATTCACATTCTTTTAACATAGTTCTTATTAGCAATTCAGAAACTTTATTTTCTTCCCACCATTAATCAGTGTTCCATTGTTCAGCTGTTTTAGAGACATTTAAGTTCAAAAAACTTAAAGCTACATCAGTAACAATACTTGTACTTCCACCGCTGGTGCATTAAAATATACATCGTAATGAGTTACCATCTTATGGTAGTTTGATTTTCCCTGAGAAATCATATGAAATAATAATATCATTGCAATTTTTTTCAGATATAAGAGGTAGAATACCAATGACATAGGATTAAAGAGAAGGTAAGAAGCATTTGAACAGGCTGACACAGCACATCCACTCACTCAGCAATTTACAGGGGCAGTGGGGACATAATTTGAACACGTTGGATTGGAGCTTGCGTCTCTTAAAATGCCAGAATACTTCCACCCCATAAAGCATTCCTAACTCTTACTTTGGCAGAGTGTAGACTTTTTCCCTTAAAATGGAAGCCCTGAAATTCAGCTTTTACTGAGTCTATTTTTAAAGAGTATCATTGTTTAAAAGAATTTACATGGAAGGAAATTCCCTACAGAACACGAAGGACATGAAGGTTCATTAACCATAACGTGTAAGTGGGCATCCCAAGACATCTATTAAATTTGTTACAAGACTCTTATTTTCCTATGGTCCTTCAAAAATTAAGTTCAATTTATCTAGTTTTTTCCCTATTTTGATAATCCTAAGATAAAGATTTAGATTCTAGCTAGCACCACTAGGTAAGTTAGAATTTTAGAAACATACATAGTAGCAAAAAACAAAAACCCCAAACAAAACAAAACAAAAAAACCAACAACAACAAAAAAAACCCCAAACAAAACCCAACCAAACTAACTTATGGTGTGTGTTGGTTTGGTAACAATAAAATCAATCATGATTGTTGAAAATTTTGTGGGTTTTGCTTTCTGAGAACATTATTGGCTGCAGAAAATCCCTTTTTAATTGATACAGCAAACTCTGGATATGGTCATATAGTAACAAGCTTGCGCAATCAAATTATAAATCAAATATGTTATTTGGAAGTCTGATCTCTGTGGAAGAATTTAGAAATTTAAATATAATTTTTTCAGAAAATAAAAAGTATATTGGAGCTGCCTTTTTTTCAATCCATTATTGTCTGGACAAAATAATATAGGAGGAATTCTACTTAGCTGAAACCAAAAACTGTTTTGCAAGGTGCCACCAACCCTATACTTCATTGAAGATAACAGAAATGGAAAGTTTGGAAGAGTTCTAAGATAACAACAAAAATCGTAATCTTTTTCTTGTTTCTTTTTCAAAATATAATGCTGAATACAAGAGGAAGAAGAACAAGTGTATGATACAAAATACAAAAATGATAAACAATATTCATTTTTAATATTACAAATAAGTGTTATGGATTTTTTTTCTGTTTAAGGAGCTTATTTAGGTTAATATCTTACCATCACCCCCCTAGGAAATAACACCTTTCAGTAGTTACAGTTTTGTCTGATAGTGATAACACATTATCAAGGAATCACTCTTAACTTTTACTGAGTTTGTAGCCATGATTTTCTTTTTTTTTTTTTTTAGTATAGTCTTACTTGATCTGCTACTAGAGGGGAAGGGAAAAAACAAAGAAAACCTATTCTGCTCTGATGATTGGACTGTACTTTTAGGAGATTAAAATGGTAATTAGACAGTTGCTTCTTGTTTTTTCTTTTTTTTTTTTTTTTCCCCCAATTATAACTGTTACATTATGGAATAATTCCACACTCTTCCTCCTTCCCCCCC
>VXBL01010079.1:12868-37258 GCA_013400195.1 Aramus guarauna | reverse complement strand
AAAAAAAAAAAAAAAAGGAAAAAAAAAGGTTACAGCTTGTTAATTTCTGCATGCAGAGTTACATTTCCATTGTCATGATACTTAGCTGTCCACATGGAAGACTTATGTCAATAGAGACAGTATTTGACAAATCAGATACAAACTACTAACTCCATTACACTCAAATTACTATATTTTTGTTTTTTATATGCAATCTTGATGCAAAGAAAAAGAAGAAAAATATCAGAAGTTATTCCAGGCATTCCTGATTTTGTTATCACTTGCTAAATTTTTTCTTTTCTATTTTTTTAACTTAAATGTTAAGCCTTTTATACAGATATAAATTAAATTTAAAATAATTAACTTTCAGGGCACTAAGCTTCCATTTAAACCAATCCATATACAGAAGATTTTTTGGAGCGTAAGTAGACTTAAGATCTGAATTCTTCAGAGAATAAAAGAAAATGAATAATAAATAATTTCCACTATGACATCAGTTTGCTTTAGCTCAGTATTGATTTTCAGTCCATTAAGCTGTTCCTCAGCACTAAGCCTACCTTATTTCTAAAGCATACTGGTAATGATAGACAGCTTTACCTGCATTAGTTTCTTACCTTACAGGCAGGAACATTTTCTGAGATACTTTTTCTGCCTGATTCTTCAAGCAGAACAAGAACTGATGTGGAACTCCAGAAGAACCAGAAGAAATTATATAGAAGTTGTATCTGATGCATTTAGATTTTCAGTTAGGATATAGATAACTGGGTGATCAGGCCCAGTCAGCATGGGCTTATGAAAGGAAGGTCCCGCTTCTCTAACTTGATCTCCTTCTACAGCAAGGTGACCTGTTTAGTGGATGAGGGAAAGACTGTGGAAGTTGTCTACCTAGGCTTTAGTAAAGCCTTTGACAATATTTTCCATAGCATTCTCCTGGAGAAAATGGCTGGTTATGGCTTGGATGGGTGTACTCTGTGCTGGGTAAAAAACTGGCTGGGTGGCTGGTGCCAAAGACTTGTGGTGAATGGAGTCAAATCCAGTTGGTGGCTGGTCACAAGTGGTGTTCCCGCAGGCTCAATACTGGGGTCAGTTCTCTTTAATATCTTTGTCAATGATCTGGGCAAGGGGATTGAGTTCACCCTCAGTAAGTTTGCAGGTGACACCAAGTTGGGCAGGAGTGTTGATCTGCTTGAGTGTAGGAAGGCTCTACAGAGGGGTCTGGACAGGATGGATCCATGAGCTGAGGCCAACTGCATGAGGTTCAACAAAGCTGTAAGTATTGGGTCCTGCACTTGGGTCACAACAACCCCATGAAATGTTAAAGGCCTGCAGAAGAGCGGCTGGAAATCTGCCCGGTGGAAAAGAACCTGGGGGTGTTGGTTGACAGCCAGCTGAAGATGAGCTGGCAGTGTGCCCAGGTGGCCAAGAAGGCCAACAGCATTCTGGCTTGTATCAGAAATAGTGTGGCCAGCAGGACCAGGGAAGCGATCGTCCCACTGTACTTGGCACTGTTGAAGTCACACCTTGGATGCTGTGTTCACTTTTGGGCCCCTCCCTAGAAGAAGGACATTGAGGTGCTGGAACATGTCCAGAGGAGAGCAACAAAGCTGGTGAGGGGTCTGGAGCACAAGTCTTACGAGGAGTGGCTGAGGGAATTGGGGTTGTTTAGCCTGGAGAGAAGGAGGCTGAGGGGAGACCTTATCGCTCTCTACAACAACCTGACAGGAGGTTGCAGTGAGGTGGGTGTTGGTCTCTTCTCCCAAGTAACAAGCGATAGGACAGGAGGAAATGACCTTGAGTTGTGCCAGGGGAGGTTTAGATTTGGTACCAGGAAAAATTTCTTCACTGAAAGGGTTATTAATCATGAGAACACACTGGGAAGTGGTTGATTCACCATCCCTGGAGGTGCTTAAAACACACATAGATGTGGTGCTTGGGGATGTCCTTTGATTAACCCAAAATAGCCCCCCCTAAAAATGCTAAACATTTCAAGGAGCTCATTTGGTATCATGTTATTTCAATAGATTTCTTTATTTACTTGAATTTAAACCTGAGGGTTTTCTCGGTAAGTATAAGAGAGAATGAATACTAAGTTTATTCATAAAATTTCAATCTGATTTTTATCTGAGTTATCTTTTTCTGAGTCAGAGCTCTAGCCAAGGGGTTCTGACAATGCTAATTCCTTTGTTAATCATGTTACTGCTCCATTTTATAAAAAAATAGGCCAAGTAGATAATTACAGCTACTTGTCTGAAGTACTCCATTAAGAACTCCATTGGGGGGCAGGCATCATGGTAGAAAAGAAGTGTGGTTTGATCCTATGAGTAAAATTTATACTTACCTGACCTATTTATGTCTATGTGAAACAGGATTTTGAAGCACCTGGAGGATACTCACGTGATTCTTTAGAAACTGAGATACTGATATTCTCTTTGCTGGTATCTCAAAAGAGAAAAGAACAACAACAACAACCAAAAAAAACAAACAAACAAACAAAAAAAAACAACTAGAACAGAAGGGTATGATTCATAGTGGTGATTTTGGTTAAGAGATAATGATTTTAGAGAGGGAAAGTTGTTTTTCAGCATCCCTTAGAAGTGTATTCATGCACTTAAACATAGTGAAAGCATAGATACTCAGTGAAGGTATTTCAGTTGTCAATACTGTTAAATGGGTAATTTCACTGTGAAAGAGGAAGGGTCACATGCAATTAAAACTAATCGTATATAATTTTGCTACTGAAAGTTATTTTCAAGGAAAAGGGGGGAAAATGGGAAAAGATAAAAGAAAAAAAAAGGAGGTGGGAGGGGGAAATGTAAGAAAAAAAAAAGGAGAGGGAGGAGATTGGGGAGGGAAAGAGAAGAGGGAAGAGGGGAAGAAAAAAAGTTATGTTTATAAATTATGGCAGAAACAACAGATGCATTCAAACCTGGCAAAAACATAGCTGAGCACCATGAATGTTCCCGCTTTGAACACTTCCTGTGAACTTGATCTCTTTTTTGCAACTTCTGTGAATGACTCCAAGTGAGCAGATTTAGGAAAGGCAGTATTATTGTTTTCCTCCTGCTGCTCTAGATCTTTACAGCCTGATGCTTGGTGCCAGCTGTCTGAGAAGGACAATGGTGGGCAGTGCTCCCTGCTGTGCCAACAAGTGCTCCACAGAAAACAAACCGCCTCCCCGCACTAGTCTTCACTACATAATGAAAAACTGTGGCAACAGTAAAAGAGTTCTGAAAAACATTTTCTCCAAAAGCACATTTATAAACTCCAGACAGAGGCAAAGGACCTCTCCTAACATTAACACCAGAATGGCTCTATTGTCATAAACTGTCACTCCTGCTATGTACAGGTAACAGTAAGCTGCTGCAGACAAACATCAGTCTGGTTACCCAGTTAGCCCAGAAGAAGAAACCAGGGATTTTATTTTGATTTCCTAGCCCAGCTGACAAATTCAAGTTGGGATCAGACGTTCCTGACTGCCTGGTTGCCTGACATATTCAAAGTGACCAACAGTTCAAGAGTAGTGCTGAAAAAGTCTTTGACTATCTTTACTGACATAGACATGGTTCGGATAAAAATTAGGATATTCTCAAGAAACTCTTCAATACTTATAGGACAGAAGGTCAGCAGGAAGTTTTAGAAGATAAAGGCAGTATACTTTAAATTAAACAATCCTTGAAGTTGTGTGCTCCTAGTCCAGTTTGCCTTTGTCATACACACTGTTTCCATCTCACAGCTTGTTGCTTGAGTAAATGGGACAATAACTATGGAAAGCTATGGAATCACTATTATATGCCTTCATTATATGAAGATTCAGATCATATATAGTCAGATCACTATATATTTAATAGTAACATCCAAAGACTAGTGTGAAACATTGATTAATAACAATATTTTAGAAATATAGTTTGGGGTTTTTTTTTGTTTGTTTGTTTGTTTTTTTATTATTAACTTGTAGAAATCTTATACAGTGTTTTGCTCAATTCTCAATTAAAATCATTGTGCCTGACAAGGTAGGAACCACTGCTAAACACTTGCATGTACTGTTGAGTAAGGCTAATATCTTCAGAATACATAGAAGAAACACATCTGCACAGGAATTTATATGGTAACTGGATCTCAACCATTATCTATCAAGCTGCGCAAGTAAAAGGGAAGGTGAAATTAGATCTTTTTTTGTTATTTCTAAGAAAGCTTCCACAGTCCAGAGATATAATTGACCTTATTTGAAAGACAGTGTCTGCTTCAGTAGATTTTCCACTTTGACCTGACTCTAGTTCTGTCTCAGTTGTGAAACTATTTTGATGTCCCCTGTTAATACAAAAGAAACATCTGAAAGTCTTAATCATTTCAGGTATACAGTATATTGGTCAGTTATATTCTTTTTTGCATAGGTAATGAAACTAGTGCATAGCAGCATGTTAATAAAGACATCTCTCTTACTAGATGTCCATTCCGCAAATCAAAGTTTTGTTGGATCCAATATTCAAAAAGATATGAGGTCTTCTACCTCAAAGGGAAAAAAGTAATTTATAAAAAACTTGTTGATTTCTCAAGCTTCCCTTTTCCCCCTAGGTTCCCAAGAAAAACAAAACCACAAGTGCTGTTCATACAGCTATTCATGCTGCTAACTGTTCATAGCAAACTAGTCACAACTATCAGGAACAAACAGAAAAGCTAAGTGGCAAAGGAACAAAGATGATGAAAAAACACATAAATTTAGAAGTGCTATGTAGATATGATATTGTAATGCTTGTCTTCATAACTTGCTGAGAGCATGCTAGGACCAAGACTGTGACCAGCTGTCATTAAACCAGACCATATCATGATACTATCAAGAGGGAACATCCAGTCTAGGCATAGGATCGATAGCTGTGAAAACTGTCAGAAAAACACAGTATGGAATTCAGGTTAATTTAATACTCAATGATCTGGTCTCAGGTTGTAGTGACAGTGAAGACAATATCCATCTTACAATTTGGTAATGCAAAGTATTTTTTTAAATGCCTTTGAATGGCACAATCATCACACCGCTTCCTAGTATTTCTGGGCCAGCAGCCAGAATTCAGGATTCTGAACTCATCTCTTGGGTTCTAACAGTGAAATTATAGTTTTGGTGAACAATGAAAACAGCTAAAAAGTTTTCTTGATGTTGAATACACCCTCAAAAATCTTTCCAAAATACTCTGGATTATAATATATTGCAC
The DNA here is from genome assembly GCA_013400195.1 of Aramus guarauna. Taxonomy (NCBI): domain Eukaryota; kingdom Metazoa; phylum Chordata; class Aves; order Gruiformes; family Aramidae; genus Aramus; species Aramus guarauna. Next base: position 32,075 of record VXBL01010079.1, on the reverse strand, counting down.
ATCCGTATCAAAAGAGCTGGATATTCATTTTACTTTATAGGATGAACAACAACTAAGTAGAAGGTGCCCATATACTTATACCATGAATCGCAGTGGTTTTGTGTTGTTTTAGAGAGGTACAGGTGTGGAAATCATGTTTCTTGCTTAAACAAACCTGAATTTAATTTAAAGTTTCTTTTAAATTCTTCTGGTTTTACTAATTTGCCTACTATGCAGTAGTTCTGTTGACCTTTTATATCTTCTAGTGAAGAGACCAAGTTTTATACCCCCTCTCCTTTTTATTTCCCCAGGAATTTAGAAAGCTGAAAAAGATCTGTTCATAAATTCAGTTAAATGTACTCTGGCGTGAAAAGTGCTGTATTTTCAAAGACACCTGTTGAACTGAGTAATGACAAAAGCTGATTTTTTATTTCTTTTTTTTTTTTTTTTTCATTTCAGAGAGTTATTTTAGATAATATCCTTTGCTTGTTTTCTGAAAGTACAACTGAAAAGAAAAGCTTTGAACAAGCACTGTAACAGTTTTCTCTTTTATGGAATACCTTGTATGTGTTAGATTTGATAACAGATTTCCCCCCCTCCCCCTCCTCTCTAGCTCAGTACTCACACAAGAGAGAAATAAAGATAGGGAAGTGCCATGTTGAAATGTCATGACCCACAGTCTCTAAATCACTAATATGTGTAGCTTCCTACATAGGCTCATCTAGTGAAATAGTTTTGTGCTATACAGTGAATACATGTTATTTATGGGCATCAATGCATTAATTCAGTGTGAGTGTGTGTGTTTGTGTGTAAATCAGTTTCTCATTTGGTTTTTGGTGCTTAAAAATCATTTTTCCCAGCTAATGAAGCATTCCTAACAACATACACGTCAACACCCGATTATGATTGGTCTAATGCTTTGATTTATAATTGAACCTTATTTGCTATACTCAGTGGTTCTAATCACTGATACTTGCTTACATTTTTCAATGTATTATGTAATTATATGTAAACATCAATTTAATTTACTTCCTTTATTGTTTTACATCTAAGCTGTTGCTAAAGAAAATACATTTTGTCCTTTATATAAAGACTGGATTAATAAATAACTAATGATTTTTTTATTATTATTTATAACAGACCAAATTATTGATGAGACAGAGTAAGAATTTTAACTTAATGTTTTTGCTAAGTTTTTAGGAAGTTGAATAGAAAATTTTCTGAAAAAAACCAATGGTGTAAATTGTCTGGCTGTGGTGCAACAACACAGGTAGATGGAGAAATATTGCTTTAAAGAGAGAAGCCCACTAGGTACTATTTAAATACCCAGGGTACACCACTACAGATAGAATTAATTGCCACAGGCCCTTTTCCACAAGAGTCAATTAAACATTAAAGCATTGATATTACTTGTCTTTTCTTTATTAAAACTCTCCTCACTCACAAATTTCTGTTCTTCATGGCTTGACAATTTTCACCTCATGTACCTCCACTTCAGGCTTTGAATTATGAATGGAGAGTAATTTGAGATCAACCGGAACTGGCCAAAGCAAACATGGAGATGTTGTGGTGAAGAGTTGACGTGTAATGTGACTGTACGTACTACAGCGTACCCAGCTTCTTCTGTAGTTCCCTCTGTGCACAGCTCTTTTGCAGTATCTTGAGTACCTGTGAAAGACAAGAGTAAAATAAAATTATATTTCTTGCCTCATCAGGTGAAAGTGCAAGATAACAACAGTTCAGTAGTCTGTCATCCCAACCATCTCTCTCTTCCAAAATTATCAGTGATTTCATTCATTAATTTTACAAATAAAAAATCCATAAGCACAGTGATATTGAAGGATTTCCAGGTGTTGTTTAATATTCATACTCAGTTCACCACTGGCTGAATCTTACCCCATGTACTTCAAATTCAGAGGGGTTCAGATGTTCAGCTGTACTGTCCTCCCATTAAAACAATCAGCAGGAAGTTCTAAAATCCTGCTTAAATAATTTTTCCCTTTTTCTATTAATATAAAAATGCTACATTTTTTCCCTTTTATTTGACATGAAGGGAAGAGTGATCTGACTTTCTCTGTCAAGGAAAAGAAAAAGTCATGTAAATAAAAGAAAGAAAAAAAAGCTCCTGTTAGCTTCCTTTAGGGGGTACCCCAGCCTTATTTTTACTGTCATCTCCTAAAGGCCTTCAGCAATTTTCCCCAAAGGCTTTTTAGAAAAGTAGTAAAAGGTAGTCTTGGCTGATTCTGTCACATTTATGACTTCACTTGTTATTTGATTTCTTTTTTAACCTTTTACATTATGGCTTTTGTTTCAGCTTGTGACAAAGGAAAGGGGAAAAGAAGAGATAAGGGTTTGGGTTGCAAGTCTTCTGAGTATTGTGAGGCTTGAATTCAATGCATGAGGGTGTCTTTAAGAGTATATCTGGGCTGATTTATGTTTTTTCTGTCTGTAGTATACTGAAAGAACTCAGCAGGAAATTACGTGAAACTGGTGATTTTTCTCTCAGAGTTTTTAGGTGTGAACTAAAGCATACAATAAAATTAGAAATGCTAATTCACCTGACCCAAACAGCAACATAGAAGTCTAAATACAGATTACAAATACAAACCATAAAGTTTCACCACTCATATATGTATATATACACACACATATACACACACACACATATATATGTGTGTGTATTGTAGGTGATATATATATAATGTATTTTAGGTGATAACATGAAAGAATGTTGAAATGTGATTTGTTTCTCTTTGCTAGGACTTTGATAGCAAAATTACTAGTTCTATTCTTCATATAGATATCCATTCAGCAAATCATTTATGTACATGAAAATTTGCCTTCTTATGGAGAAGACTAAGGCTTAAATTTGACCTCCTTCCTCTCTCCCTTTTCAATCCGGGACCCAAAGGTGAAGTTAAATTCTGATGAAAACACTGGCAGATATTATTCCTGGAGGAAATAAAAGGTTTATACTACAAATTATTCCATCAGACTACTGCTGTATGACTATTTATCATGTCAAGAACTTACTATAATTACCCTGAAATTTATTTACGTAAAAATGAACTTTAAGTTATTCACCTCTAGTCATTGCAGAGGTGATCATTCCATCCTAAAATATGAGTATTACTTAGGTGCCCATATTCAGACACCTAAGATGCTGCTGAGTGTGAGATGTCAGCGAGTGGCTGGTTGTGACACAGGACCTCTGAGGACGATCTCAAATAGTATCTGAAAGTCAGGATGAAGGTCAGGCTGGATGCTTGAAGGCATCTCAGTGAACTAGATGCCTATATGTAGGCAGCTGAACTACTGCATACCTACCTCAAAGAGTTTGTATTAACTCCCTTCAGGGAGTCTATATATCTTTGCATTGTCTATGGCAGAATGATAGATAATTCAGTTACCTTGAATATTGTACAATATTGTTAAAGTTAGGTGAAATTAATCCTTGTGAATTCAAAATCTAATTACTAAGTTGAATTTTCAAGTACTGTTTATGTCTAATGAGAATAACCTAACAGAAGTCTACAAGACAGAATAAGACTCAGTTGTCTATCTAGATTCTAAATTAGAGACTAAAAATAACAATACCTTCAGAGATTTGAACATTATCCATAGTCTTCAACGCACAGTTTCAACACATTTTAAGAATGTTACTTTAAACAAAGATACTGAGTTGTTTTGACTAGTCCCGAGTTGCAACTAAATGGACATATAAAACTATGTTTTACCTCCTCACAGTGTAGCAAACAATAGACTTCAATGCAATTCTAACATAAATTGACTTCTACTACGTATGATATATCTGTTATTTCTTTCCAAAATAAAGGAAATTAATTATATCATTCTAAATTGTAAGACTTCAGGCAAACAGAAACTCTCACAAACCTTTCCTTCATCATTATGTTTGGTGGAGGTTTTTTGATAACATCAGTTTTTTCCTCAGAGTGAGTATAAAATATGGGACAAAAAGATAAAATTTGGGAAATTTAATACTTCTATACAATTGAAAATATTTAACTTTATAACCCAAGAATTGTATTTCTTGGAAATCACTATTTTTTTTATAATTTAAATACAAATTTTAACATCCCTATGATGATTTTTAGTCACAAAAAATAAAAGTTATTGTAGTAGAATAGAAGTTAATTGTACAATGCAAATGAATTGCAGTGCAATGCTAAGTGGAGAACAGTTGCAGAAAAACTGCAAGCAGCAGAACTATAGAAAAATAAAATCTAGAATCACATGTTGTTAGGAGTTAACAGGTTACACTTATAAAAAGGAGCATTTGTTTAGAATCTAAAAACTAGGGGAATATATAAATTTATAGGGAAAATTATTCTCTTTTACTTGTCAGTAAATACAGTATAGAGTTCAATGCAGAAAATAAAAGACAAGAAAAATCATAAATATGCACATGTGTATATAGAAGTACATCAGGGAGAGTTGAGCAGAAAGACAAGAATGATAGGAGATTTAGAAAACACAACCTATCAAGAAAGATGAAAGGAATTGCATTTGAGTGTTTAAGAAAAGGAAGAATGGGAACGTTATGAAGAAAATGACTAATTGCTCTCTTTGCCCATGAAAGACAGATAAACAGGATATGAGAGGTAGGGGTGCCATAGCACAGAGCTGTGTTTCTGATACTGTGAGAAACTTGCAGCTATGTCTATAGTCAGGGAGGTGATAACTAGAAAGCCAATTTGAAAAAAATTATTACTCATGAAGAAAAAATAGATTTTGTGATTAGAAAAAGTCTTCAGATGCTATACATTAATCAATATGAATTTAAGAATATTGAGTATTGGATGATAATTTCAAATTGGCAATAAAGGAGCAGGACATGAAGAGAGAGACATGGAAATTTCAGGAGTAATCAGGCATTTTCAAGCCCCTGAAGTCTTTACTAGAGGTGCTGAAATCCCTGTACATATATTTGTTTCACATGGTGTGCGCAGAGTGGAACCTGAGCGGAGGGCTGGGATTCTGTAATGTAATCCTGGGCATCACACTCTTCCAGATGCTCAAGATGATATGGAAGAAGGAAAGTAAGCTAAATACTTCTGTGGTATCTCTTGTACCTTGCAGGCACACTTACTGTGTTTGATAGAATGGTCTCTTACATTCCCAGTTAATCAACTTGTGAGAAAATTTCTCTTTTCCCCTGAGAAACTATGCAGTTAATGCAGCTTTGGGAACTTGCATCCGCTGTGATATACTCTTCCTCCTACGAGTTGTACTTCTGATCTCTTTCAGCAGGACTGAATCTGTTAACCAAGGGCAGAAATTACTACCCATGTTGAGAGCCTGCTCTGCTTTAGTAGAGTATGAGGATATAAGCTGGCTGTAAGTAATTTCTGTGAGTAAGAATTTCAAGACTGAAAGAGCCAGAAGGAAGCAATGAAGAAGGAGTGTTAATAAACCAATCTAGTCAATATTCTGAGCTAGCCATAATGTGTACTATAACCTAGCCCTTTTTCCTAGGACTGGTACATACCATCTTACATAGTCTTCAAGCACGTAAAAAAAACAAGTGAAAACCAAAACAAGTTAAACAAAAACAAACAAACAAACAAGCAAACAAAACCCCTCAACTAAACAACAACAAACAGAAAGAAGTTTAGGAAGCAGGGATTGCAATTCAGAACTCCTTGTTTGTAGGTGAAAACATTAAGCAAAAAAAAAAAGCATACTTACATATATGCATTCTCTCTCTGGATCCATGATTCTTGTACAGCTTCAGCAAAGCAACCCATAAGATGCCTTAATTTCTATCTATACAGATCAGAAATTACCTATTCTGATTCCCTGATGATATAGAGAGCACAAAGCAGACGTTTACTTTCTGCTAGTTCTATGATTACTGTAAGATCTTATGAAAAGCAAGTTTAGTTAAAACACAGTCATTTCAAGGCTTTGAGTCTATTTGCAATTCTCAATAAAGTCCTGCTGTTGCTTAGACATTTAGAAGTACCTGTATTTTTACTGTTCTTTTTCGGTAACTCTACACTATAGATCTCCTCTCTCAACATGCAGAAATTATGGTTTGTTGGCTTGTGCTGTCAAAGCTTCAGCAACCTGAGACCATTCTGGGGTATCAGTAGCTAACAGGAGTTGCAGCAATGTAGTTTATGTATAGGAGCTAGTTCTGAAACACTGAAGTAGCAAACAAAATGAGTAATAACATGCAGATTGAAACTTTAGGGTTTAGATTTTGTAATTTTTTAGAAGCTCTTCACAGAATTAAATTCCTTATTTTCACATGCAAATTATTGGCATGTGCCATGCCACCATGAGCAAATAAAAAGAGATCAAACTCCTCTTTTACCAGTGATCAGGAAAATAGCAATAATATGTGTTTTGTTTTGGATTTGTTCAGCATTATCTTAATCTTCATGTTAGTAGATAGCAGAGTAAAGACTGAATTATACAAGTGAGTTAATTAGGAGTTGTTAGCCAGTAGGCTGGACCAGATGCTGTTTATGCAATATACTCTGGTAGGTACAGGTGTGAAAAACGTAGTTGCAGATTTCAGGTATTCATTTTCTGTAGCTACATGAGATATATGCTGTGTTCTATTTCTGCTCTATCCTTTCCTCTTACTTAAGTAATTTGCATTCCTGACTACAAGTTGTGCTAAAAATAGCAAGTCCCAGGACAGACAAAGCCTGTAGAGAGAGCTGACAACTGGTTAGATCTGATTATTGTATTAAAATGTTAAAATTCACCTCATTACCTAGCGTACTTGCCTCAATTATTTATCCTATTAACCTGAGGCTAAAGATGCTGCATATGATACCAGTTTCTCTAGAGGTTAATCTTGTTGGATCTTTGTCAAAGTTAAAGGCTTGCTATGGGATAGACAGTAGAAATGCCATTAATTCTTTTTTCTTTTTTTCTTTTTTTCTTTTTTTCTTTTTTTCCTTTTTTTCCTTTTTTTCCCCTTTATTAATTCAATTTAAGCTTTGGAACATACTATTAAAAGAAAAAGTCTCTATAATATGTTATGTTACAATTTTAAGATTTTTAAATGCTTAATAGTATGAAGTCACCACAGAGGAAAATTTAGTCGGTGTATTTTCCAAACTAGTGAGAATGTTCCAAGGATTTGTTGTGAGGTGTTGATGTTACCCTGTTGCTATTTTCTCAAAATTTTGTTTGCCTGCTCATGTGAGAACTTTGGCTCATCAAAATTCCAATCTTTTCTTGTCCAAGCATTTCCAGCATTGGCTAACACAACTTATCTTTCTTAAATTATAGATCATTACTAAAAGAAATACTGGTTATGATTTGATGCACATTGCTTTAAATGCTAATGCAGCAGCCAACCCTAAGATGAGAAAAAAAACTGGAGGACCTCACCTAAAAGGAAAATGAAGTTGTTCTGTACTCAGGAAGCTATACATTTAAGAAATGTGAGCTATGTTAGAGCTGGTGGCTATTTGCAGACTGCCATCTGATCAGGAGTGGGCACATGAACAGTGACAACAGGACGCTCAGACTGTTTAGGAGCTCCTCGTGTCTGGGGAAAGCAACCTCATCGCTTCCCCATTGTCCTCCGGACCACATAAGCATTAGGGTCAGAACAAGTTTTGTTATCCTGATTTAGGGTGCACTGACCAAGTTCAGGGTCGCTCAACAGGTGCCTGCTGATAACACCAAGCACATGCTTCACATAATTCATTAAGCCTTTTTCCATTTCTCAACCCTACTTTAACCATCCTAGTACCTTCCTTTCCTCGCACCTGTCTCCTCCCAGTTAAACATCCCACCCCAATGGCTTTTTCCTCACTGGTCCCAGTTTTGCTATGCTTATACCCAAATTTAGTATTTCTGATATTGTTACCTGGGGAATATCAGCACTGTATTTTATTACTGACAAAGTTACTAAGGCATGCTGGCCTTGCAAGGCTCTGCTCTCCAAATGTCCTTCCAGTTATCTGTGAATTTTGACCATTTCTCATTTAACTCCTCCTCTCTACCTGCCTTTGCAATCCATTCCTAATGCTGCTCTCTGTAATTTTCGTCAGCTTCTCACACCAAGTTTGTCACTTCCCCAGTAGTTTTCGGTGCCTTATTTAGTTAACTTTAACTCCAAGTCAGGGCCTCATTGATTGATTGGCCATTTGCCTGCAGCACTGGTAGACTCTAAACTAAAATTCCATTGAATAAAACAAGCATACAGAGCATCTTTTGTAACCAAAAGTCACTTTAATCTTTAGAAGGCAATATAAAAGTAATCAATACCTTTTACCTACTGGTTTAGATGGGAGGAGACATTGAAAAAATTTTCTACACATAATTAGGGTCATATTCATCATTTACTTTCAAAATAGCAGAGAAATAGACACAGAAGCAGAAGAGGAAGAATAAGAGGTGGAAGAAAGCAGAAAGACAAATAGAAGACATAAGAAATCTAAGAAGACCTAGAAAAGACAGGAATGACAATTTTTCTGCTCGGGAGTTAAGAAACAAACTTCTTAGTTTGTCTCTAGTTTTATAATAAATCATATTAGTCCATTTTTCTGCCTATTTGCTGTGCCTGCAAGTAACAAATCAAGTCTTTTATAACTAGCTGTGCAGTTAACAATTTCTTCCATGGCTCTGTCTTGCTAAATAATTCAAGTTCCTTTATTTAACAAGGCTTTCCTTGTCGTAAAGTACAGAAACTGTTCCAATAAGTGGTGGCCTAATTAAATTATCCTCTGCAATTTTTTTTTATAGCAGGGACACAAAAAAAGGTGGCTGTTAGTCTATGGTGATAAAAGACTGATCCCTGTGCACCCTGATAGGAGCAGGAGGAGCCCCAGCAGCCCCCCAGGGCAGAGGAGCCTCCCCTTCCCTGATGCCATAGGAGACCCTACGGAACCCCGAGGCTGGTGCAGATCCGCCGGGACGCACCGCCGGGAGAGGCTCCGCAGGTCGGGGCATGGTGTGGGAAGGGGGACAGAAGGAGCTGGTGGGGTGTGAGCAGGGGCCGGTGGGTCCCTGTGCGCAGCTGTGCCTGCACCAGCCAGAGCAGCCTCTCCTGTCTCTTCTAATTAACTTCCTCGTCAGATGGTTTTCCTGGGCGAGGGGCAGGAAAGCAAACACACACAAAGAGAGGGGAACTAGTTTTCTTCCCAGCTGGAAATAACTAGTCTGCTCAGATCTTCCAGAATAATGGAGTTACTTTCCATCTAAAGATCGACGGATATTTTTAACTGAAAAAGCATTCCTTCACACAAAAATCACATATAGAATATTGCTCTTGCAGCATAATAACCATAATACTGTCTTACATGCTGCCTTCTTTGTTCATGTTCTCACAGCTTAGAGATACAATAAAAATGGATTTTGAATGTCATTGTGAAATAAAATTCACTATTAAAGAGTTATAAAAAACCCAATACAAATCCCTTTACATAATGCTTTGTGTGAGAGTTAATGCTAAACCATTTTAAGAACTTAAAATAATATTTACTTGTCCAATTTTATTTTAATTATTGAATGATTGAATCCATTGATCTTGTATTTTCCAACCAGCATGAAGTGGTTGTTAATTAATAAGATGAAGGCTATACAGTCCATTTGAAAGGAAAAGATAATTTCTTAATTTTTAATATAAAATTAGACGATTTATAGTATATATTCAAAGGCAGTCAGAGCCTTATCCAAACGCTGATGAAGGCAAATGACTGTATCAGTTGATTTCAGCAGGTTTTCAATCAAACCTCCAAGAACAAGAAATGATTATAAAAGTCTGAAGTATGAGTCAGGAATCCCTGAAAGATTTATTATAAAGTCTGAATAGGACTTGAAAAACTCACAATATTTTAAGTAGGGTCTTTTGCTATGAAAAGTTAATTTGGGACTGAATTCAAAGGCATTGCAAAGTGTCTGGATCAAAGACATAATTGTTAGAACTAAGAAACAAACTTCAGTATCTTGAAGATAAATATTGGAAATTACAGGGTGAGATTCAGCTCTGCTTTCAGACACATAAATATGAACTTGTGACTATTTGAGATGTGTGACCCTGTTATAATCAACAAATTATCACTGCTGTCAGTAGGGTGGAATCCCCTTTCCTAAATGTAATCACATGCTTAGCCTCCTCCTGCTCCTACAGAAAAGCATGGGTGTCCTGTGGGTGATGTATTACATCTCCCAATGCTGACTTCATTTACCGTTCTTCTGTCATGTTCCCTGTATTTAAAAAAAATAATTTTTGAAAAAAAACAAATTAAATTATTTACATTTTAATTTAAAAATAAAATAAAATAAAATAAAAAATTAATACTGGGCAGTGTGTTCTGTGGTCATATGGCTGTTTCATTAATGAGTGCCCAACTGCAGAGTGATGTTCCTGCCTGTTTATTTCCCTTTGACAACATGGATCCAGCACTCATGTCTGTGTAATGGCAAATCATCAAATGGGAGGAATGGACACAAAGCTCATAATAAGATAAATCTATTTCTACATTACAGAAGTTTCAGTTAGGTTAGTTTTATGAGTAAAAATTCTGGTTTTCAATGAGGGCTTAACTTAAGCAATCAAACATTGGCAAAAATCCATGGCTTTTTACAGGTGCATATGATTCATTGCACCAAAGATAAATGGTCACGATTCTTGTCCAGACAATTGTACATAAAGTAGTTGTTAAAGTATTTAATTAAATGTCTAAAGTTTTCTGGGAAACGTACTTAGGAAAACAATAATTTTGTTACATTCCTGAAGAGGATAATATGACACAGGGGGAAATTCCCATGTATTAAAACTTCAAATACAGAGTTCTTTTTTTCAGATCTGTATTTATTATTCCAGATAGACACTCTACTAAAACTGGAAAGATGCTGAAGCTGGAAGCTCATTAATATGTGTTCTGAATCCAAACTGCCATTCTTAAATAAGGGATTGAGTCTGTCTGCCTACTGATACTCCCTCAGAATAGATACAGCTGATTAACCTAGCTTGCAAAGTAGCATTACTGTGTCATTGCACTTAATGAAGTTGGCTCAAAAAGTATTATTTTTCATCCTGGGAAACCTCATACTTACAAAACAAAGAAGTTCAGGCTCCAGGAGGTTTCTGTAGTGCAGCACACTTCAGCTAACAATCTGGCAAAAGAAATGGGATGTCTCTAAAATTTAGAGATGGCATTTATTTGTAAGTTGTAATCTACACAGATCATCTAACTGGAAGAAAATGATAGAAATTCAAAATTGTTTTCTTTTATATTTCTAAAAAATTTAAATTAGATACTGTACTTTAAAAATGCAAATTATTCTGTGAGTTACTAAAAATCTTGAGCTAATTATTTTCTTTTATATTATTTTAGTAGCTGGCAGGTAGTATATTCTAGTAGGAAACTACACCAAAATGTTATTCACCTTTTAAGTTTGACTGTCAAAATCTTACTGTTGTCGTGAGGATTAGGAAATATGCTTAAGTACAGCATGCCTAAGTATGTAATGAAAATTGAGACACTGTTGGAATTTTCATATACAAAATATCTGCTTTCAGGTATTATGTTACTGATATATTAAAAAATGTCTTTGTTATCAATATTTTGATTATTCTATTTTAATATGGAAAAAATAGGGGGAGATGGGGGAAAATTTCTGCTGACGATTATTACCCAATACAGTGATGACAGCTTCCTTTTTTAAACATGTCCAAATGATTCTAGAGTTATGGTGATCAGGCCTGAATCACAGTTTCACCTTAAATCTTAAACAGGTCATACCAAAAAGCTGGACCATGTTCTAAAGATATTTTCTTTAGATTCAGCAGAACTAGGAACTTCCAAGTTTCATCTTTATGGAGATGTTAGATACAGTATCCAGATCCACATGTTCAACTGGCAAACCTTGATTAATTATCAATAAAGTTATTTTTCAGAAGATTCTTTTGCCCCTTTCTAAACAGTACTATCTTGGCCTGTATCTTTGAGTTTTATATCTTATATGTTTCAATTGCATATAAAGTTTTCATTCAGAAGTTTTTAAAAATTATTCCAGAAAAACAGAATATTTATGAGGTTTCATTCCTTTCAGTTCTAAAATTCTCATAAGAGATTATCATCTTATGTGACTTAATTTTCTTTTTATATTAATATTACTAAATCTTTCTTTTTTATTATTTTGAGTTGTAAAGAAGAGAGTTCTTGTTTATTTATTTATTTATTTATTTATTTATTTATTTATTTAAATAGTTTTTCTTTAGCCAAGGTTTCATTTTTACCAAGAAGCTCCCTGCTTAAAATTTTTATCTGTTTTAATGCCCTAGGCCTTAGTATCATTTGGTTTGATAGTAACACAACTTACAAACACATTAATAGGTAAATTTTCCTTGTATTTTTGAACAAAACTCATCTGCTACCACATTAAACACAGGAAGAAAGCTGAAATGATTTAGTCTGTCACTTCTGAGGTGCCAAGGTTTCTATCACTCAGCTGTTTTCTGGATGAATTCTGGATGATATTATGATCAAGACCTTTCTGGTCTTCCAGCTTCTGTTCAGCTAGTCTTAATTTGACACAGTTCTTTACTGAAGGAAATAGCCTGTCCCTTGGTCCTTTCCTAAAATACCTTTTGTGTATTGGCACCAGTAAACACATCTCTACAGGTCACATTAAACTAGAAAGATAAGGCCTCTTAAGTCCTCTTAGTGTTTTGACCAGAACAGCTACTTCCAATCACATCTTTCACTTGAAATGGTGCTGATACAATTAAAGGAAAAAGAAAAAAGAAAAGAAAAAAAAAAAAGGGGGAAAAAATGTAATGAAGTAATGAAGAAATAACTCCAAAGCAAATAAAATGTAATAGATTGGATGGGAACAGGATAGCTGGGAAATGGATAGATGGGAACAGGAGTGGAAGGGAAAAAAAAAATAATATTTTGATTGTTATTCTAGTGTTAACATCAGAACTAAGGAAGAAAATAATATGAGGGATGAAACTATCTGTGACTCCAGTCAAGCTCTTCTATTGTATACATCCTGTATAACAAAATTCAGCTGAGGTCCGTTTGTATATCTGGGATTCACATGATTTTAGCAACAACAAAAATGTGATCATCTTTATCTCCTCTATACAGTTCACTTATAAAGGAAAGTAAGGGTACATACAAGCATTTGCTTTGTTTTCACAAATACCTTTAAATTTCTTTTAACTTATACTGTTTTCTTAATTTCCTGGCTTTCTAATGCTTGCTTTGGAGATTGATTTAACATTCCTGTAGTTTTTGTGTCTTTACCTACCACTAGCCCTACCTCAATGCTTAAACTTTTTCTTACCAATGAAGGTATATCAGGTTTACATGTAAAAACAAAAGTTTGATACAGTATATGTACTCATATTTCTGTTTTCCAGCAATCTTAGTGGCATCAGAAAAGAGAAAAACAGTGCTAGCAATTTGGCTGGATACTACCTATGATAAGAAACTTGATAAAATGCTAACCATTTTGACCATTAAGTCTAACATGGACTTAATTTATGCTTAAAATATGATACAGAAATAATAAAAAGCCATTTTTAAGACTAGGTTTTCAAATACCTCTTACTGCACTGAACAAATTACCTTTCAACAAAGCTGTTGCCTGTAGGAGACTACAGGAACAAGGCAAGCATGCTCCTCTAAGCATTTTCGCATCTCTAGCCATTTGTAGACAAACTGCTCTGGATTTAGTAGAAGTAAACACTGGCACTCCATGTTAATTTTTATTTCTATTTCAAAATTTGGGCTATTTTATGATTGACACATTCATATCTCTATAAACTTCAGGAAGGAGATGAATACAGGTAGTGGAAGAGGAATGCAGTTTTTCAAAGACATTTATATATATTATCAAGCCCTTCTCACTATCATTATGATATGTAATGTTTAAAATATTCTTATAGAAAATCATAAATAGAGCTATAAGAACAAGAAAAAAAGTAGAAATTAAACAAATACATATATGTGACAAACATAGTAAGCTCTTAACATAAGTCTCATGATTAATTGTCAGGGCTTTTGATTTTTTTTTTTTTTTTTCCCTTTTTTTTGTACAGCTTTAGCAACAGAAATCAATTCATTCTGCTAGAATCTCACATTCTGTACTAATGCTTAAAACATTAGTGGAAATTTTGGCTATGAAATATGAACGTGATTTACACAATCAAAAAAAAAAAGAAAAGACATTTTATACTGTAAATTTAAATTCTTAATCCTTTATGTAGCTTCACTAAGTTTGAAGCACTCCTTCCGACTGTTGTGTGTATCTGAACACAGTCCATTATGCAATATGTTCTAATGAAGAAGTCTTTGTTAACCAAAGATGTAATCCTCTTTGCTGCACTGATGCTGAAGCAACAATCTTTTCGCTTTGTCAAAATTTCCATGCTCAGAGTTGCCATCTGTTTAGAAATTACTAATATTGATTAGAGAATTCCTCTGTCACCCTGAAATCTGGGGTTGTTCACTCAGATGTTACACCCCAAATGATTCATATTACAAATATTTCACCTTCTATAACATTAGTTCTGTCACAAAAAGAGAACATTCTTTATTTAAAAGACAGAAAAAAAATATCCATCAAAAGAGCAGTTATGATGATGTCATCCTCACATAGGAAAGACAGTATAAACACTTTCACTATCCAGCTTTTGAGATTTTAAATATTGTGACTGCTATGATCTTTTTAAGCTCACTCATGTCTCCCTCCAGCATAGATAGATTAATCAATAACTGACTAATTTGCATTGATTTTTCTTCATTATTCTGTTAAAAAATTGTACTGAAAAAATATTTCATTTACATATTACTTGAATGAAGTTGTGTTGTGAAAATTAATTTAACCTAAAAAAAGTTAAAGTTCTGACATGAAATAGAGAATCAAATGTAGTATTTGATTTCCACCTAAATTACTGTTGGTGCTGTAAGTATCCATTTGTCACTTACTTCCAAGACATTATGGTGAGGCAGCAATTGCTAAGGGACTAGCTCTAAAAACTAGCAACTTGAAGAGTTCTTGTTTAGCTTCACTTGCAACTTCTTTGTAGTTTGACACAGACCTAGACATATCTCTCCAATGTCATAACAAGGAAAGTTTTCATCAGGCTGTTTTACATCTTGGTGTTACTTTCTAACTGCTAGGCTTTGTAAAAAAAAGTGTTCAAGGCCAGGTTGGATGGGGCTTTGGGCAACCTGGTCGAGTGGAGGGTGTCCCTGCCCATGGCAGGGGGGTTGAAACGAGATGTTCTTTTAGGTCCCTTCCAAGCCAAGCCATTCTATGACTCTATGATTTAAGTGGCCATTTCAGATGTGATATTTCTTACTCATTTATTGTTAAATGTGCTATCACTGCAGGATCAAAAGTAATATTTTTCACAACATTTTTCTTTAAATTTCCTAACATAGATTTCTGCATCTGGAATTAATCATATCTCACAAATAATTACATATAAATTTATTGATATAAAGTTTTATATTTGAAAATTTTTTTTGTTCAATAAATAAATAAATGCTCTAAATTCACCAAGAATATTTTGAGAATCTGTACTATTGTTGTACTGTGTGACACATTTCATATCAGAGATCCTTATTTAACAACTCTATTAAGATAAAACCTCAAATGACAGTCATTCTCATGTTAACTGATATGGTAGCCCACTTAGAAGATGCCCTCTGCTATAAACTGTTTATAATATATAAACCTTTAAATAGTGCTATACATACATAGGCTAAACATTCTGACATTGCCCTTTACACATTACGAGAGCTCTGGGCAGAGAACTATAAAAGGTGCTAATAAATCAGAAAAGAAACATTGGGAAGGTCAAAAAAGTACGTTTTACAATTGTGTTTGCTAAAATATATGAGGCATTAAAATTTGAATTCTACACTCTTATGACAATGCCTATAATGAGAACAGAAAATACTATGAGCCTAATCTATTCTCCTGACAATTTAAATATAACTGTAACTCAGTTGTTATCTTGTACTTCTTCTCCAATTCCATAAATAGGTAAGGTCATAAAGATAGTGAAAATACATTACAGAATTTAACCCCCTGACATTTCCTAAACTGGCAGACTAAGAGAATATGTGGATAACATGGTATGACTTTCTTTGGAGGAAGGAATTTGCAGTAATAGTTAACCTCTCCATCAGTTATTTTTGTGAGTTTTTCTTTCTCTGTTCATTTCAGATTATGTTATTGAAACATGTACTTCATTTAGCATTTTTAAATTAAAATATAAAAATAAACAAAACTTTTCTGTGGTGGTTCTCTTTACATCTTAAAGGCAGAATTCTAAGAGTTAGTCATGTTGCCATTTTAATAAAGGACACATCTTGCTTAACATGGCTTTAAAATATTTCAAAAGTAGAGGTTAAATCTAGGCTTCTAAATCTTAAATGAAATAGGATAAGCTCCCAAAATTAATACTCTGAAAACTGGTCCTTTCTACTAACATGTTGCTTTACTTCTGAGGCAACTTTGTTAATAGTTTGTTATATCTGAACATCTATGAAATTTGAGGATTTTTTTTTTAGTGACAGCTATTATCAACATCATGGATTCATGCATTCACACAATGACACTAAGTAAAGGGATATGAATTCCAGTCCCTACAGATCATACAGTACAGAGCTATTTTTTCCAAATTATACAAGTTCAGCAAAAATAATTTTTCCAAGGTCTGATCTTGTCCATCACCACTGCTCTCAGGTTTACCTCTCAATGACTACAGACTGTTTTAGAGCAGGATTGTTGCTATATGTTTGTGAATAATGAAACGTGTATGCAGAGATTGTTGCTATCCAGCTGTTTGCAAGACGGGGTCTGACCTGATGAAAATGCTGGGTTCTAATCACTGTTATTGTGGAGCTACGTAATTTTAAGATAAATATAAATGAGTTATAAAGCTATATATAGCCAAGCAGAATTGCTGCTCCTCTCTAAGCCAAGTTCTTTATACCTCACTGAGAAGGTTAACACACTATCAAGACCTTCTTTTTAATGACATTTTAACTACAGCTGTAGTATCTGAAGCAATTGCATGGCTGAATTATCTTTTGTGACCTAAGTTCTCAGCTATTCTGAACTGGGATTGGTCTGCATATTTTCTTTGATTTTTCTCTATTTTTTACTGAATATTTTTGTTGTGGTAACTGTTTTAGATGCATTTATCAATTTTATTTCTTAATTAATCGGGGATGAAGGTGTAGCAGATTTGTAACAAGAGCTACTCTGAAGTAAAAAGATCAATTTCCTCACTACTACTCTGATGGCATTATTTGTTTGCATGTCCTTGTTGTCCAAATCTAAATTTCTGAGGAAGTGGGAGAGAATAGGGATCATCTTAAACTGTAATACCAGTAACAATTAATTTATTACCAGAATATCTAAACCCAAACCTACAATAAATTTCTTCATTTAGCCATATGAGAGTTTTTTAATTATATGGTATACTAGTTTGAGCACTGTAATTACTTCTAAATTATAACTGTGTGCTTTATTTTCTTTGAAGTTGGATCCTAGTCCCACACTTACAGAAAGGAAGAAGCTTAAGTACATTAGCATACAACTTCCCTTATACCAGTTAGTTTCAGGATTAGAACCATAAAGTATAATTTCATATAGAACTGCTATTTAAAAAAAACCCAAACATACAAAAAATACTAATATGCTTTCACAGTTTCTTTAGCATTTAGTATGATCCCTATTTTTTTCATATTCACTACAGAAAGGGAAGTTTATTCTTCAGACATACTACAGTTTTGGACTTCACTGCAACTTTTATTTCAAAAATATAGATTGGTGCAGATAAATGTCTTTGCACTTTAAAGATGGCTGGTCTTATCCTCACTTAACTGAAAACTTTGATTTTGTTCTTAAAAATCCCTTTGGGATACAACCAACAAAAGCAGTATCGATAATGTCATAGAATTTTAAGTGCACAACAGCATTGCTTAGTATAAATGTATTCTAAACTATTATTTGAAGACAGCTTAAAGTTGGAGTTTCATTGCCCACAGGGCATGGATAGAGTAAAACCCAATCAAATACCTGGGAAAATCTGTTCTTCAGAAGATCTGACTGATAGAGGTTGGATTCACAGTAAACCCATCTTTGTCATAAATATTCAGGTTTGGATTCCAATTATAGTGACTTTGCAATCCCATTTGCAAAAGTTTTCCTTTGATTTCAGTTTTGTTTCTTTGCACATGGAACTGTGGGTAGATGAGTTTCATATGACTGAAGACTATTAAATTATCTTTGCTAATAACACATGGTTCTTGCCTAAGGCTTTGAAAATTTTTAAATGTTAGACTGTCATGTCAAGATATCATAATGTATTGGAACATTATGCTCATATGACTTTTTTCTTTTCTATTAAAAGATTAACTTTTTCCTGTCCTGTCATGATTTCGGAACAATTGCTTTGAAAATCTGAAAGGTAAAAACAAAATGCCAATATATTTTTTCACAAACTGTCTGAAATATTCATGTTTCATTTTCCTGTAATATCTGCATTGGATACAGTCACACAGTATGTGACTGGGATCACAGTTTTTACGGGTTGTCATCTGGGCTAGCCTCAGTAGTTTGGAATAACCTCAGCACAAAGGAATTCCAGCCAGTGAGTCAGCCTCATCAGGGGCCCAACTGAAATAGGGGTGTTGCCCTCTATGCCAGTGACCAGCTGGAGTGCAAGGAAGTCCATCCGGGGATGAAGACTGAGACCTTACGGGTCAGATTTAAAGGGAGTGCTGGGACGAAGGAAACTACAGTGAGGGTCTGCTACAGGCCACCAGAGCAGGAAAATCAAGCCGATAAGGCCCTCTCTAGGCAGAGAGAAGCAGCCTCCCATTCACAAGCCCTGGTCCTCATGGGGGACTTCAAACACCCAGACATCTGTTGGAAGGACAAC
Organism: Aramus guarauna; assembly: GCA_013400195.1. Classification (NCBI taxonomy): domain Eukaryota; kingdom Metazoa; phylum Chordata; class Aves; order Gruiformes; family Aramidae; genus Aramus; species Aramus guarauna. The sequence continues at coordinate 13,180 of VXBL01010079.1, read as the reverse complement.
ACAGCAGAGTACAAGCAATCCAGGAAGTTCCTGTAATTTGTGGATGACAACTTCCTTCTCCAAGTGACAGAGGAACCAACAAGAAGAGGTGCCATGCTGGACCTTGTTCTCACCAACAAGGAAGGCCTGGTAGGGGATGTCAAGCTCAAGGGCAACCTTGGCTGCGGTGACCACAAAATGGTGGAGTTCATGATCCTCAGGGCAGCGAGGAGGGTGCACAGCAAGCTCGCTACCCTGGACTTCAGGAGAACAGACTTTGGCCTCTTCAGGTACCTGCTTGGTAGAATATCATGGGACAAAGCCCTGGAAGGA
>VXBL01010078.1:223052-288656 GCA_013400195.1 Aramus guarauna | reverse complement strand
CCCCCCACTTTCCAACCCACCTCCTCTGTTTAAAAAAAAAATCAAAAATAATAAAGAAAAAAATCAGGTTCCTCTGTAGAAGAAGGGGGCACGAGGTGAAGTTTAGTTATATGCCATGGAAAATTAACTTAAAAGTATACAGAAGATACTATATTCAGAGTACTAAAATCCTTTTATTTAAAAAAAAAAAAAAAAAGCCAACAAAACCCCAAAAACTAAACCAAACCTGAGTGTTATGGAGTTGCGGTTACTTTGTTGTGTTAACTACAGAAGCTGAGACTGTGCGGATGAATGGCACAGAACAAGAGAGCATAATGGAGGCAATCAACCGTTAGGCTGGTTCACAATGCAATCCAGGCAATTAAAAGCTCACCAGAGTTTAAATGAAATGGTTCTACTTATTTCTGTGCACCACACTGCACAGGCTATTATTTATGTCTCTTTTTTTTAATTATGATTTCCCTTAAACTGTCAAATAACTCAGAATAGCAGGGTCTCGGAGGCAATAAGAATTTTCCACAGAACAATTTACATGCCAATCTAAAACTAGTTACGACTCCTGATGTGCTACATGCGAGTTCGGAAATGTTTCTTAGTTTCTGAAACCTTAACTTTTTTTTTTAAGCTTGTGTGTGCATTGTCCTGAATAATTGGAGCTCTGAATGCTTTTAGGATGAAGCTACAAAGTGGGAAAGCATCGGAAAAGTATTATTTTTATCTTCTACTAGATCTCTAACTCTCTTGTTGACTGCATATTGTCTGTCAGTGTGCTGTCTTTTAAAGACCAGTGTGGTGATACCTAATTTGCTCCAAACTGATTTTTTTAATTATTTTTTTAAGTAGAGACGAGTTTTCCCTTTCTTGCTGTACATACTACTGTCTTTGGTAGAACCATGTGTGCGCCTTTGCAAAGGAGAGGGAGCAGAATGGTCTTTAAAAGTTGGGTGGTTTTTTTTTTTAAGTGACCTGGTGCATGATAATATCCAACTTTTCCTCTCTTACTGTGCCTTTCAAAGACTGTCTGTACCACAAACCAGAAACTGAGTTCGGGGGGTCTTGTGCCTCACTCAGCACCATCAGGGACCAGTCCTGCTTACGGATGTTACTACATCACTAACAAAAATACAGTTTATGTCAAATTTTCATTCCCTTTGATTTTTGAGAAGGGCGATGATTGGAGTGAAACAGATTTTTGTTTCTCTGCCTTTCTCCAGGAGCCTAATTTAGCTTTTTCCAACAACATTCCTCTTTATCCCGAAATTCATAGTTACAAATTGGTTGACAGTGTTTCATCACGCGATAACAACAATAGCCAGGGATGGGAATCAGTTGCATCAAAGTTATTTCGGGAGACCAAAGGAAATCCAAAAACCTATAAATCAGGTTATGAAGTTTTCCCCTCAAAAAATCCTAAAGGTGGTGGATAGTGATGAAGAAGTCTTATTCCTGACGCAGCTCTGCAGTTTATGTGCAGCACCTTGGGGACAGGGGGAGAAAGAAGGGAGGGAATTGAGGGGAGGCTAGAGGAAGCCCTTGAGAGCATATTGGGGTGAAATAAAAAGGGTTTGTTTGACAGTGACAGACTAGGAACTGAAATCTCTCAGTTCTGAGAACAGATCTGCTCTGTGATGCAGAGCATGGGTAGGACTCCGCAGAGCTGAAGGGAAAGCGAGGTTTGATTATTTCTTTTTCTTTTTTTTTTTTTTTTCCTCTCCACAGCCTAGGTGTAGCACTTATGGAATTGCATGGGGTTTTGGAAATTTTCCATAGCCTCTGCCTTCCTGGGGGAGGAGAAGAGTAGGGCAGCCAGGCAGCAGTGCTGTGTGCTGCTACCTGGTATTTCAGCGACGAGCAGTTTGGGTGGTTTTGTGGGTGCTGTCAGCCTCTGAAAGGGTCTTTCCCGCGTCCTAAGGAATCAATGGGTACTTGAACCGCAGCCTGTGAAAAGCCAGCTGACAGTAAGCTGCAGGTATTCTTATTGCCAAATTAAGAGAGGGCTAAAAATACATGAGCGCGTATCTGAAAAGTATAACTGCATTGGAGATCTTACAGGAACATTAAAGGGAAGAGAGACGGTCTGTGAGGTGATCTGCGTTAAGGTGGCTCGCTCCTACTATACAGAAAAAAAACCTAATGAAAGGTTCTGTTTTCAAAATCGAGTGATTTGATCCAGGGTATCTGAGGAAAAGGACACGTGCAGAGAATTTGGAGATGTGTAAAACACTTATTAGAGGGCCGTTTTATGCTTTGTTTTGTTTAGAACCTTTCTACGCTTCAAAAAAGAGTAACTTTTTTTTATAATGAAGTAGTAGTTTGGGGATTATTTTTTTTTTTTTAAACTTTCATTAAAATAGAAGCAGCTTCATTTCAAGTAAAGTGCGAAAAGATCAGATCTATCTGAGGAGAAAAGCATTCCTTCCCTCCAAAAGCTGCTGCAGATTGAATCCATAATCTGAAGATGCTGCCAGTGGGATGTCAGCAGCACCTTCTCTCTCAGCCTCAGGAAAACGGACGTGTGGGGTTGCTCACACTTTTTCCACGGGGGGGGGGTCTGCCCCTTTTCACTTGTCTCTACAAGGAGGGTTTGGGCTAACCGACATAAATGACAGTGCTCTGTCTACTTTCCCCATGTAACGAATGTCTCAAAAACTGTGCCGGCGTACGCGCAAGAGTGTGCAAGCTGCGGTTTCATTTGTAATACAATAACCTCGTGTTTGCAGCATGTACCTCAGGAATTATCAGGCTTGATTATTGCAATTTGCTCAGATATTCACTTGTTTAGCCTTGTTTCTGCGGTGCCTTGTTCCCTTCAGATGGCGCAGGACAGTAGATCAGCCTGGATCAGAGACTGTCAGCCTCCGCTCTCTAACCCGCTTCCTTATCAGGCGACAAAATTTTTACATTAAGATTTTTTCCTTTAAAGCCTTTAACTGTGTTAGCTTCTAGTTTATCCTGGTTTCCCTCGAGCTAAAGATTAAAGTCCTAGAACAGCTTCATGCTTCTGAACTTTTTTACCGAGTTCCAAGAAGTTGATACGAATTGTGGCCAATTTTATGTATTTGTCCTCGACGTGGCCGAAGAGGGGGGCTGGGGATAAGCCTGTTGTTGGCACTTAGTGAGTATTTATACTCCACTGTGATACGCAACTTCACAGATCAAAGCTTTTCGACCAAGTGAAGGTATTGGAGTTCCATCAGGACTTCTCTTTACGGTTTGGTATAGGTAAAGACCAGAAATCTCCGATATTTTCACTGCTTTCAGTCAGTTATTTGTAGGCGTGTTATTTTGCTGTTTCACGTATGTACCCTGGATTCAGGGGAGTCAGCTGGCAATTGAAAATACTGTAAAGGCTCTGCCTTTGTCTCACGGTGCTTGCTCAAGATGAGATGTGCCTGTTCGTTCCCAGATCTGCCCCAGACTTACTGTGGAGCCCCGTGCAGGTCGCTGGATCTCAATGTCATCCTCTCCCCTTCGTTAACGAGAAACAGATCTTACGAGTCTGTAAGTGGTGTAGGAGCTATGAGAGTAGCATTGATTGGGGAGTAATGGGAAGGCAGGGCCATTTTCTTTTTATACTTATTGATAGAAAAATACGGACCTTACACTTTTGTTATGAGCTTTAGGTGTTATGCAGCAGTGCTGCCGTGGTACTTTGGGGTGACTGTCCGCATATAACTGGATGGCTAATTTCACAGATAAATATATTGCTCCAAAGTATGTAATAGAGCGTATTGCAAAGAGGGGAGCAGGGCTGATACGGTCATATGTCGCAATAAGAATTACTATTTTGAACTCAGTGATCAGCCTCGCAGGTGAAACTTGGGAGTTCAGCTTCATAACCCTAGAAAGTCACTTGACTCTACAGTTGCTGCAGTCCACGTAAATTCAACGTCTTACACGTACGCATACAGATCCCTGGGACGTCTCAGCCAGCGTAGCATTTAGCCTCTTGCCTTTGGAGCACTAATGTCCATAAAGGCACACTGTACCATTGCTTCAAGGATTAACTAACTTTTGTGTTTTCCTTATGAGACCTTTTAAAAAAACCAAACCAAGCAAAAACCCAAATTGTTCTAGTTCCCTGAGCCTGCCTGTCTGTAGTGGTGTGTTACAGCATCAACCGAGATCATCTGATAGAAGGTGGGACTGTAAAGCCTTCTTAACAGTGGCTAGTAGGGCATTCTTGATGAGGAGCTCTTGAATTTGCTTTTCTTTGTTACGAGACTCTATTTGACCTTTCCCAGTCTCTGCATAATAACAGGGTGCCATACCCGGAATTTTGGGGTAGGATTTGCTTGTTGGCAACAGCATTAGTTGCCCAGACTTGAAAAATTCTCATTGTAATATTCAGATGCACTTTGAGTAGGTTGTTTTGGTTTTCTTTTTTTTTTTTAAGTTTCATCTCTGGCTTTAAAACAATGAGATAACCTAATAATCAAACTGCCTGTCAGTTCTCTCTTTCTCTCTGGTGCCTGTTTGATGTCCAACAAAGCATCCGCAGGGCTATGATTTTGCTTATTCTAAGAAATGACTTTCAGAGAATTCGTCTGAGTGTAACGGGATGGCAGTTCATGCGATTAACCAGGAGAGACTGGTCTGTAAGCACTTTGGGGCAGTGACCTTCTCTCCCCATTTACTGTAAAACTGAGGGCAATCGATTTTTTTTGTGTGTGGATCTCTGGAAGCTGGCTGCGGTGCTCTGCGTACCTTCGCTCAACTACGTTCCACTTTTACCACTTCCCTCTCTTAAGCAGTGGTTCAGACGTTTGAATTGTTATTTAAATGCTCTCTGCTATCACATCAAAAGAGATATATAGTTAATGGACACTACTGTACTCTTTGTCCCAAGCTAGCTGTTGGCTAAAATTGGCATTGGAAATTTTCGCAGAGGGTTTTTTATTTATTTATTTATTTATTTTCCCCTTTACAAACTAACAACTCTCTGACCTTGTGCAGATTATTTAAAATCAGATTTTTCAGAAGGTCATTACACTGAAGCTTGTAATGAGAGATGCTGGTACTGAAATCTGATTGCTTCATTCATGTGTCTAACAAGAAAAAAATTGTAAAAAAACAAAACACCCCCCCTAACAGCACCAAAATGTCTATGTCAAAGCTCCCTGAAACTCCAGCCCTGTGCCTCTAATAGCTTCAGTCTTTTGTTCTTTAAAATTTGGAGTGCTTTTTTATTGTATAAAGACCGTGCAAATAGGTCCAAATATGTATATTTAGCTATGCTTGCCATCATAGATGTGCTGTTTACTTAAATTTTTGGTTGCTAAGTATTGGATACTTTGGATGAAAGTGGATGACTTTTCAGCTGAAAGGTTTTAATTTTTCATTTGAATTTTTTAATCCTCTTTCTTTTCAGCAAAGAAACCAGGCAAATGAGGTGTTAAAGAGAAGCTGTGGAACTTAGAGCAGCGGAAGTTTCTGCTTTCAAATTTATCTTAACATTGTTTTCAGCTTGCTGTGGACTATCTACGTTATTTCATCCTATCTACACGACTGCCTTTTTAAGGAACTGGATGTGGGGGGAGCGGCGAGCTAGAGGAAGAAAAGGGTGAGACTTGCGCTTCAGAGAATATCTGTTTTTCACTTTTGTCTTGTTGTATTTCAGGTATACAAATGCTCTCAGTCCAGCCAGACACCAAGCCGAAAGGTTGTGCTGGCTGCAACCGTAAGATTAAAGACCGGTATCTTCTAAAGGCCCTGGACAAATATTGGCATGAAGACTGCCTGAAATGTGCCTGCTGTGACTGTCGCCTGGGGGAGGTGGGCTCTACCTTGTACACCAAAGCCAACCTTATCCTTTGTCGCAGAGACTATCTGAGGTAGGCCATGTCATTCTTATGCTCACTAACAAACTTGCTAAATCTGTTCAGCCCTTCCGATGTAGTCACTATTGCATAAGCGGTACTTCAGAACTGCAAGGCTGAGTATATGTGGAGGATGAGAAAACAAATACCACAGCATGGAGATAAAACTAAAATCTGAATCAAAACACACGGAACCAGGTCATGCGGGCAGTTGCCAGTTTTCTGATGCTGACACTGGGGACCTGTGCTCAGAGGAGGAAGAGAATAGAGTAAATCCCACACGTTTCCCACAGCATCGCGCTCCCGGGGAGCTGGCGGTCGTCTCCTCCTCCTCCTCCTCCGCTGCCACCTCCTCCTCCTAGCAGCACGGTGGTGGCCAGGCGTAGCAGCCTGAAACCGTGCGCGTGGTTTTCAGCAGCTCCAGTGCAGGGTTTGGGCTCTGTGAGGAGTGCTTCGCTCATCTTCACTTACCCGCTTTCATCCTGGTTTGCCAAGGGATTTAATTTGTGGCACTGGAAGCTTTTATGAATGTTACCATTGAGCTGTTAGAAGCTGGATGAAGATGACCCACTGTCTTCCCTGTGCTAAATAACCATGTAGCTAGTAGGCTCAAATCCACTCTGGTTCTGATTTAACTCAGTGACGGGGGTGGAACACTGGCTAACCTGTTGCCACTTCTCAGAGACAGCAAATCGTCACCTGATTTTCTATCCTCTCGTTTGCTTGTGGACCTACGTTCTCAAAAGCATTTGAGGTGTAACTCTTAGCAAAGTACTGATGAGCAGCACCGGGCTGGTTTTTCTGCAGATTGTATGTGAGTAAATAGGGCTACTTTGCAGGAGCTAAGTTTAATCGGAAGTTTAGTCTCCCTAGGCTCTCAAGAGTCAATAGAGAGGAAAAGACTCCTCTGGGGTGATTCAGAGCACCTATTTCCTATAGGAGCACCTTCCCTGTAGAGGGGGCCTAGTGAGACTAGTGGCTCCAGGCTAACACAAGCTTCTGGGAATATTTCCTCTGCCCCTGTAGTGAAGCCTTTTCCTTTTAAAGGGACATTCAAGTCGGTAATACATTGGGGAGAAATTAAAATTCTCTTTGAACACGTTAACTTACAAGTTCAGTTTAAGCACAGGTACCAAATAGGGGGTTCCCCATGCACTGATCAGTTCCCAAGTTGTACGGCACGGGTAGGTTGGAGCAGGAATCAAGAGTAAAGTGCTAACAACTGTCGGTACTCTGGCTCTCTGCATTGCAACCTGTTTTTTCTAGAGTGGAACAAAAACCTCCATAAACGCGTTGTGCGTTTGTTGAGCTGGGGCTGCAAAGCCCATCAGGTTCTTCAGGCGTGGGCTTTCGACTGCTTAGTGGCAAAAGTGCTCTGCTACCCATTAAAAACTCTGAACTGAGTGCAAGATAGAGTGTTGGGATTTTAGTATAGAGTCTGCATCTTGAAGCCATTGTGTTAAAGCTGCCAAAGAAGTAGGTAACAAAACCTTACTTTTAAAAACTGGCAGGGAACTGTTTGAATAGAAGGGAATTGTTGAACGTGAACCCGGGTCACTTGCGATCTTAAAGCGTGTGTCTATAGAGAGGGGTCGGAACAGCTTCTGTGGGGATGGTAACGCTTATCTCAATTTTTAAAACCCGTTTTAAGAATCTTTCTACAACAAGTGCCTGCAGGAGTGAGAAATCTCTGCTGCAGCTGTTTGTTCCGAGCTCCAAATTTACTGGAGACTTTGAACTTACTGAATCTCCCAAGTGCTAGTGCAGGAGATCCAATGTTTTAAAATCAGATGTTTAAAATCTAACCCAAAAGTGATATAGTAGAAAAGATATGAGCAAAACATCTCCCCAGCACAGATGCACACACACTGTTGCTCTCTGGTCTTTGAAGGTCTAACACAAGTAAATATTTCGCTAACAGATTGTTATAATTTCATACTAAGTGATTCAGAGAGACTGTTTTTTTTTTGTCTGTCATGACCACATTCAAAACTGGTGTTTCAGTTATTTGTTCACAAACAATATTTACTTTTGCACCAGTGAAACGAGCATACGTGAGAAATTCTGCAATCAGCTTGAAGACGTTTCTGATTTTTGTCTCCGGGTTTATCAAATCTTAATGAAGCTATCTTGTCATGAGCCTTTTTTCGGTGATTCTTGTGAGTGCATAGATTTAAACTTGGTATTTACACTAAACTTCAAACTGATGCACTTAAGGTAATTGCAGATAGTCATTTGCCTCATTGCGTCTTATCTACTTAGTTATGCAGTGAACCTATAAAAGTGATCTTTTTAATGCTAATGTAGAAACTAGTTAAATGTTCTCTGGCTTTGTAGTCAAATAAGCTTTCATATTTAGCAACCCACTTGATATGAATTTAAAGAACAAATTACTTTGTACTAATGATCAGATTAGGGTTCGATTACAGTTTCAAACTATCCTTTTTTTTTTTTTTTTTTAACCATAAAGGGAGTCTTTGCTACATATAAAAATGTTCTAGCTTCCTATTAATTTACGTGGTGCCCTCTAGAGGATATGTGGCTTGCACGATACTACAGAGTAAAATTGCTTATTAACTTGTCTCTCTGTGTTCATTATGTCTTTCAATAAGACAGCCATTCTACAGATGCTATAAGCAATAATGTAGCCGGTTTGGGGTACTTTAACATTCCTGGTTAAATTTGCAAACTGTGTGATTGTGTCTTTGGCTATTTGCAAAGATAGTTCCAGTATCTCTCATTTAGAGATGCCTGCCAAAAACCTAAACCCTCCTTCAGCCATGATGCACGCTCTTGTCCGCTTTTAAGCCCTGAGGTACCCACGATGGTGAGCTTTATATAAATGCTCTCTATCTTCAGAACTTCAAAATGTGTTTTGCTTTAACTGTCTTCTTTGGTAAAATTAGTTAATTTTACTGCATTAATACCTTTTTCTCTGGGTTGGAGGTGGATGAGGGGATGGAAGAAATCTCTAATGAGGTAATGAACTTGGAAGACACTTTGGGTGTGAGAGGTTTTACCCTGGAATCTGCTTCGTGTAAGTCACTCCAGTGGTTTCAGACGTGGCGTACAACACCAAGGGTATTAGAGTGACCGCAGCAGGAATGAACTGTTTTGTTAATGAGGATGAGAAGTGACTTGAGTAAAGAAAGGACTCAATGTTAGAAATAACACACTCGGTGAAAATGATATGCAGAGTATAATTCCCCTGCAGGCTTCTGTCTCCTGCTTATACACTCTTGGGTTAGAAAGTGAAGACTTAATTTAAGGAACTTAGGTTTACGCCAATATTTCAAGTCCATTTACAGTAAGTGAAATATGCAAGAAGTTTTTTTTTTTTTTCCCTTTTTCCCTCCAGAGCTGTACGGTGACATCTTAATGTACCAGCCTATCCTGCTCTGTCCTCTCTTCTGACTGGCAGCATGTCCATTTACAAGCACAATTTTCCCTTTGAAATCTGTCATTACTGCCATTAATGACCAGTCGTTATGTTAACAGCCCAAGGGCTGTTAACATGTCAAACTGGTTGTTAACTGGAATGTTATTACTTATTTAAACCGCAGGTATGAGTTGAGTGAAATGTGCTTTGGTTGTGCATTCTGGGCTGCTTCTGCTCAAAACAATAGGGAAACAGCAGAGCGTTTGCCTTTGGGGTGCCAAGGGATTTGCTTTCTGCTCCATCTGCTCATTTGATTTCTGCATATTTGTGAGGTCCTCCTACCCCTGGGCAGCCTCCTAATTTCAGGTGCAACTGCGCGCAATCCCGACTCTTAGCCTTGCGTGCAAATGGGCAGCCGCGGATATTTCCAGATGCACAGTAATGCCTGCTGCACATTTGAGATTAATATCTGGCCCCTAAAAGTGTAAAATGAAAGACCGACAATTACATGTAACTCAGTTGTATTAAATAATGAGCTTCCTCAGATGCAGCGAAAATATGAAAGTACAGCTGTGCTAAGCTAGTAGCAATGTAGGTCAATCACCCTTTTCACTTAGATTTTTAACTACGCAAACCCTGCTGAGCTACCAATGACTACAAAGTGCTGTTTCATTCCTATTTAATTTTGGCAGCATTTTACTGAAGAGCAGGCATTCATGCAGCTAAATTATCTTCACCGTTTCTGGTTTTAACTCCAGCTCCATGACACTAAATGTTGGAGTGTGTATCTCTTAGTAAACACAAAGAATATGGTTTCTGATTTATTTTTTTTTTTTCAAATCCATCTCTTAACATGGAAATTGAATTACAACTTTTATTACTTTTTGCATAATTTCCCTAGCCAGGCAAATAGATCACAGGAAAAGGATTAATAAAACTAATATATTAGGGTGGAATTTTTGCCCTTAAAGACATCTAGAACCTTATCAGGGATGGGGGTGGTGGCTACACAAAATTCTACCCCCTCCCCCCCCCTCAAACTTGGTATTGATTTCGCTCATAAATGTGCTACAGGTTTTAAAAGTACCACTGAATAGCCAGGAAGATTTGTAGATCACTACCGAAGAAAGGGACAGATCGTGGTAGGTTGGTTTTTTTTCTTCCCTCCTTGCTGGTTTGAAGACCTGAGACAAGCCAAGATTTTAAAATACATATATTGGATGAGGTCTTGTAAATAATGAGACATGACTACAGAAAGTAAAGTGTTCAACCGTAAGCATCGTAAAGATGCTGCCTCTCTAAAATATTTAGCTTGTGAAAGGGTGCAGACTGAAGAGAGTAGAGTTTAGGAAGCGGCCTTTTCCTGTACAACTGCTCGCACTCTAAAGGCAATTATTATTTTAAAAAGTTATTACATAGGAGTACTTAGACTTAAAATGTCTTCTGGCCTGGTACTGATTAGCAGATCCTATTTCTTTCTCGTGTCGTGGATCTTGGCTCTCTTAAATGCATGTATAAATACTTTATATGGGTATTTTCACAGGTAGTGGGTTATAAGGTGTTTTCAAAATGATACCTCAGTACGCTTTTTGCCCGATGTGATTAAATAAAGGTAGATCTTTAAAGATTTAAGCACTCTGAGTTTTCAGGAATATTGAGGTGTTTGCAGAAGTCAGGCTTAAGAGAGCTCTGCTTTCCTCACTAAAGGTTACAATGCATTGAAGTATTCAAGGGAGTACTAGTTTGCAGGAATACGCCCTAAAATATTTTAACATATATATATAAAAATGGTAGGTGTAGTGGCCTGCTTGTACTATTTTTGCTGTATGTGTGAGATGAATGTTCTTAATTTACATTAATTGTAGCATTTAGCATTTCTTTAAAAAAAAAAAAGGGGGGGGGGAGGGCAAAGAAAAAAAAAAAGCGGTAATATTCTCTCTCCCACTAATTACCGAAGGTTTTCAAACCCTCAAAACATCTTAACAATTCTTAAAGGGATAAGGGTGTACTGCAAGGAGAGTAATGCACGTACACACAATTAATCCACCCAACTTGCAAAGAATAATGCTTTTGATTTAGTTACACTCTGGCTAGTTTAGCTGGGTCTTATTTTAGTTCATCTCTGATAGCTTTTAATACGAAACATTCAATTAAGCTGTTAAAATCGGTGTTTAAGTCATGTTGAAATGCTGTGAAATGTGTGTACTCAAGTTTGACGCTCTTCAGTAGTTCCATGTGTTTCCCCGTATCTGCTGGTTTTTTTCTTCAGAGCTGCCAAATTTTTAATAATTGTGTTATTTTTAGTGCTTAAAATACACAGTTTAATTTCCAAGAATGTGAATGTTCCTTCTTATAAAGCTTCTTGAAAACCAGACACTTCTCGTGTGTTGTCAAAATACCTCATTAATCCCCTGGAAATGTTCAAAGAATTTCAGGAGACTTTTCAGATGAAAGTACAGTGCCTCTTAAAGCCTGTCCTACAGCTCTTCATTACCTTACTACAGTACGGTGTATTCTGATGGAAAATTATTTTAATGCAAAGATTTCGTCAATACATAGTAGCTCAATAAAGCTTAATAAAAGCGGTGATTTTGGGGCAGCCTAGGTAAGTCTGCAGTGCCAGAGGATGGGATAACGTTCTTGGTGAAAGAACAACAATTCTATAGGTTTGCTTGGTATTTTCTCTAATCTCCTTTAAAAGAAATTCAACTTTCTTGATTTCTTCCTGGCTGAATTTTTCCTCACAAGTGACTTTGATTAGTGTTTTCATAAAATACGTTTACAATAGTACCCATATTAAAATGATTTACTTAAGGAGTAAATATTATCAACTGTATTATGACATGTGATCTGACATCCAAAGTTTAATTGGAAACTTTCTGCATTTTTGGCCAGAAGTATGTGTGAAACAATGCATCTATGTATAATGTAGTGGAAGAATACTTAGCTCTTACTGCTTAGCAAAGTGATGCCTTTAAGAAGTTCTGAATTCTGCTACATATCCGTTCCTTAAAAGAAAAATATTTAAAAAAAATAAAATTATTTAACATGTTTGAAATTTTTTTGTGGATATTTTACCCAAAACTGAAAAACAAGTCTCTACTATGTAATTAAAAAACAAACAAACAAACAAAACCCCCAAACAGCTTCTTACTTAATTTTGTTATGTTGTATTTACTATATTGTTCAAATGTTCCAGGTGTAATATATAGCGTTCCTTCTTGATGTGAATGTTTGAATAATATGTAGCAATCAAAATGGATAACATTGTTACACACTTTCAGCACTCCTGGCTTTAGGAATTGGTTTCTCTTTTAATTTCTTACTGAAGTTAAATATATTCATGGTGGATTTGGAAACCAAAATATACAGTATGTAATACTCAAATGATTTCTAAATTAAATTAGTCTTAACTATCGCCGTCCTTAAGAATCCATGGTTTGGCTATACCTTACTAAATGCATTGGGTTTTTGATGGCTAACTTCCCAATGGATTCCTTAGTATAATAATGACTGACCTTTTAAATAAATCACAAGCTTACTTTTTTTTCCTGGTCAAAATATCCTTGAATTTTTTTAAGTTTTTCAGACACAAATATCTGAAGCAATGATTCTACATTGTCAAAAAGCTTTATGTGTTTTACACCTACTTCCCTGTAAGGGAATTGTGGTTGTTTTACACCTTCCTGTGGCTGCTTCTTCCATACTCTGAATCTGTTATACAATGAGACTCGACTTCCAAAGGCTGTGATTGGTACTTTTTAAAATGGCTATGGATATCAATAGATTCATATTTTTTAAAAAAGAAAAGGCTGTATAAGTCAGCTCTAGAATGTGCTGCTTTTTTAGTTGTATGTATGAGTCTATCAAATTAGCATCTCCTGAAAAAGGACAGATGGAAGAGGTAGTCATACCTGATCAGGAGAGAAAAAAAAACTCAACCAAAAGTCTGTGATGGGCTAGAAATAACTAAAATTTGGAACTGCTCATTCTGTTTCTTTCTAATACTTAGAAAGATATTAAAACAAATAAAAACCACAACAAAAAACCAACCAACCAAAGAAAAACACCAAAAAAACCCCCAAAACAAACAAAAAACCCTCCACCAAAACCAACGGCCTGAAACATATCCTGGGTCAAAAATTCACAAAAGTAGTATCAGATCTTGAATACTTACTAGTGAAAATATAAATTGCTCAAACAACAGGATAAATACTTCAGCCAAATTTGATCATTAGCAAACCACGTATCAAAATGAAACAATGTACAGCTAAGATAGCTTGCAAGCTCTCCATGCTCTTGTTCTCTCTGCACATCTGCTTGGTATGATACTTACATGTATACTATGTAGAAAGCGGAGTGAAATTCTGCACCCCACATTATACAGGTACTTGCAGTACGATCACGGTCCTGTCTTCTCTAAAACCAGTTAAGACAAACTTTAAACGTATGCTAACAGTTAAGCATATGCTATGATGTCATGATGGAGTGCAAGTACAGCCTGTGTGCAATTTGGTCCCTCTCCCAGCCTCACATCACAACTGCAGAGTATTTAGCAGCTGTTATGGCCCCAATTATTAACTGCAAAATATTTTCCTTTGGGATTAGAGTGAACCCTGTTCGTCTAGTTTATAACAAAACACAACACAAGGGAACTTTTCACTAGTAGAAAATCACTACTTTTATAAGAGAAGAGCATGTTCAGCTCTGGAATCGTGTTCCTCGGGAAATTCTGCACGTCTTGAGTGAAGTGGCATTCTTGCAGCACTGGAATTTAAGCTTTTCGTTTTTTTTTTCTTTTGCGAAAATGATAATGTCTTATGTTGGCACATAGTGGATGAAAGTGAGAATTGCACAATGTGCAAAGATAAAATTATTTTTCAGGGGGGTGACAGCAGAGAACATCAACAATTTTATTGTATCTTTTTTTCTGCGTTTGGAGGAGGTGAGAGTAAGTGAGTAAGTTATACGTTTGGATGTACTGCAAGGGATGATATACTTGACTAATTAGGAAGACACTATACTATACCAGGTAGCAAATGTCTCCTTGCTCTTGTATAGCTGCTTTCACATCACACCTTTGTTTCGAGCAAAGCTTGAACCTTTGGGCTTTACGTACAGGAGTTACCACTCTTCTCTCTTGATACCAAAATGTGAATCAAACCTGTTTTTTGGTTCAAGACAACCCTCCAAGTCATAAATATCAGCATATGCAGAGTCTCCGGTTCTAGCTTAGTGAATAGTATTATAACTCTGCATTGAACAGTGTTATTGTTCCATCATGGGACAAAATAAATGTTGCTTTTATTTTATAATGCTGTTTCTTTGCAGATACCTTAAAGAGATATATGTATTGGAGAAAAGTTGATGCAAATACAGATGCAATAATTAACCCTCCTTTAAATATATCTACTCTGAGAAACAGTGGAATTTGTTATTGTTGATCAACTTCTAAAAATAGTTCCAGTAACAATTACTGAACTTGGCTTTGTTTTTAGATAAGTTTTTAGGAGGGATTTCTAGGTAGTTTAAGTGAGTTATAAGCTACAGTTTAGAGTAATAACAATTAGTATCACTGTGAATTATCTTAGTTCTCATCTTCTGTCACTATGGTTGCTGCTTGTTTTTTCTGAAGACAGGACTGTTATCTTCAGAACTACTACTTTTAAAATTTGCATTAAAAATTAAGATTTTTCATTTGTTTCAGTAGAAAACAAACAAAAAAATCTTCCCATAAAGAAACAAATTGCATTTCTCCACTTTATAATTTGTGTTAAATCTTATACAGAATTCAGAAGTTTCTGGGATTCGAGATTTGGGTTTATAAAGAAATCCTCAAAACATTTCAAAGAAATATTTATAAATGTAATGTGTCTGCCTTATAAAAAGTGTCAAGAAGGGAGAATGGTAGTCTCAAGAAGGGAGAATGGTAGTCTCAATAAGGAGTTGTTCTGCACTAGTTTTTGTTGGCTTCCTTATTTAATTTGTAATCTGATACGTTTAAGAACACTTTATACTAAAATAACACAACTCTAATCCTACAAACGTATACTACATGCTTGACTTGATGTAGCCTGAATAATCCTATTGAAAGCTATAGAGCCTATTAATTTAGAAACATGCCTTAGTTAAAGCTAAATATTTAAAATCAGAATGGCTTTGCCTGCAAACCTGTCTTCACTTGCTGTGTCCTTGTTTTTCATGTGCTACGTCCTTTACGGCCATTACCCCTACCCTCAGCACGACATCGCTCCCTGGCCCCCCCGGTCCAGGAAAAGCTCAAATCCACAACTCTGCTCCTGGCCAAGCACCTAGCTGCCATGTCTAGGATGTCAATCAAACTTTTGACACCTGTAACAACCTTGCCCTGGTTCTCTCTGATGGAAAGGATGGTTATTTGTATGCTAATCCTACATGCTACCACCCTGAAATCCAACTGCTGGTGGATGATTTAAGGGTCTAACTCTAGGCTTGTCTCTACAACCCATTGGCAGCTGATGGGCTCTGCTCTCTGCCGTTTTTCTGGGAGACAGCGATCGGTAGGAGGTTGGACAAAACTTTATTAAAAAGCCCTGGGATTTTGTGTTGATGTTTGTGAAACTTGGGTTTCACAATTCACTTTCTCTTCCTGCTCCAAAATTGTGCTAGTGAACCTGTCCTGTGTATTTAGCAGCTTCGGGCTTCTCAAAGGATGTGTTCATTTTTATTAAGATATTCATGCATTTTTATGCTCCACATAGTATTAATGAAACCCCCAAATCCAGCATGACATTGAATACTTACAACAGGGAGCACTGAAAAGTCAATTAAAATATATTCTTTCTGCTCAGAATTTCACTTATTAAAACAATCTTAAAACCTAGAGGAAATGCCGCAAACAGCTGAGCAAATGTGCCGGTTTTAATGAGCCTGGCCGCAGTCTGAAGTTAGCCAAGAGCGCTTCCCGCAGCACCTCCTTACCTAATTCACTCATAATGTGGAGTTGAACCTCTAGTAAAAGGAGTCAGGGAGCAAAACAAAGAGAAACAACTACTTCATGAGCGCACGTACAAGGATGGGTGTCTTCTCTGCTTTTCGGAGGCCTTTCATTACCATCCCTGACGTGTCCCTGTCAGGGTGCCAATTACTCTCTGTCTCCAGGTGCGGCACAGCCTGAGCGTTTTCCTGTAATAGCCATAACAGCGTCTTACTACTACTCCCTATTCCTCGTGTCTTTTAAGTAGGTTCTCATCTGACAAGTACAGGTAAAATATACATATATATTTTGTAAGAGCGCATCTGAAATGCGTAGGGTAAGTGGTAGCGCCCATTGCAAGTGCCTTAACAATTTGGCCACGGAATAGTTTGGAGGTGAGCGCCAGTACTTCTCCCTGCTGTGGCAAGCAGATGATTGCTTTCATCCAGTTCTTTTCCCTCCTTATACAAATATACCTTCTCTGCTAAAAGACCCCTGAGGTTTACTCTGAATAAAAGCTAGTATATATTTGCAAAATCTACTGTAATTTGTCAGATTATCAGTCTTGATAGTAATGTATTGTGTCTGAACAAATAACTCTGGAACCAACTATCCTAAGTAATCTTATTACTAATCATCTAGTCTTACTATGTTGGCAGATAAACAGTTTTCCTCATGGCCTGCTAAAAAGTAATTTTTATCTGTTTTATATATGTGTGTATGTGTAAGGTTATTTTAGCAGATGTACAATCACTCTATAATTTTTTTTGTCTGATGCTTTCATTTTGACTACCACAAATCATTTTCTTCTGAAGTCCGGCTTTTTCTCCTCATAAGCCAGTCTTTCTGGTTTGAAGGTGTGCTTTTGGGAAAAGTTAGTACTTGCGACCAACTCCTACGTTCCTCATGTTTTCCTTATTTGTGCAATACTGTCAATATTATATAAATAGTACAGTGTTGCTTTTAGCAGAGTATCAGAAAGCTGGCATAGGGACAAGTATTCCTTTTCCACCACCAAAAAAAAAGGAGAAGGAAAGAAAATTGGGATGAGGAGGGGCAAAAAAATTTAGGACATTATTGCAAACATGTTTAGTTTCCCAGAAAATCTTGCCTAAGTGAAAAGATGTGCTTTTTGTCAGTTTAAGCCTAGAAATTATTATCGCTGCAATGCACTTGAGAACCAACCCTCTTACCTCCCTAACTTTGAAGAACTGTTCTATGCATGCTTTTAAGCACTGCTTCTTTGAATCCTTAAGCTCTAACTGACCTCTTGTGGAACCAAATCTAACCTATTCCCAATGTGCTGTTCTGTTGAGAAAAGGCATTGAAAAACACAGTTCCATAGCCTATGGGCTATATTATCTTCCAGCAATGCCTTGCTTTCCAGATTGAGTGGTGACATCCAAAGATGGCATCTTCCTGATAGGAGGAATAAACCAGATATTACCAGTGTATTTGCTGTCTGCCTCTTGGTTTGTCACAGGAGAAAAAAACCAACCAAACACCCAACATATGGCAGCTACTGCTAATTCAATGTCACTGCAGTGTGGCTTGTTGCAGGCACTACTGCTGAAGTTCTCGTGTCTGCCCCTGCTTCAGTGGCAGTGTGTGTGGTGAACACTGTAGTCCTTTCTTCCTCCTGCTGTGTATGAGGGGCAGAAGTAGGTATGGCTCTAGTTTTTACCTGAAGAAGCTAGAGAAGCAAAAGGGTTAACAGCTGCACCTTTTTCTCTGCTTTCCCTGGAATTTCAGAATGCCAAAGACGACAGAACCGTGACGCTGGTGTAGGCGACTGTCCTTTCTCATCAGCAATATTTGGGGAGGAAAAATTATTAAATTGCAAATTTAAGAAAACTTGTCAAGAGAAGCAAACATCAGTTGTCGTTAGATGGGACCCCTGCTTTCTGTTCCTAAAACTGAATGCAGTCACCAAGACAGCTGCATCTGGGCAGATCACTCTTCCATAGACTTGCAGTCTTGCTGTCAATTTTCCATCCTCCTTGTGCTCAAAGGGATCATCATCAAACTGGACAACTCCCAACTTTTTAGTGGTTGGGAAAGAGTGACAGTTCGTGTGCTCCAAACTGAGTGGTTTTGCTGCAAGATTAATTCTGGAGATCCTCTGTCATTCTGGATGTGGGGATGTGTGAACAGAGGCTGCCCATTGCATGCAGAAGTTTTGGTGAGGAAGAAATCCCTGTTGGGAGTAACCCAACCTTTCTCTGCGTTCTGCATCACTGTTGTCAATTCTCCCACTCTCCCCCAGCCCAAAAAAACCCACCCCAAACAAAAACCCTCAAGAAAAAAAAAAAAAAGAACAGAAGAAAAAAGTCTTATCACATTCTGCTAGCTCCTCCATAATAAGGATATGAAAAATATTAACAGGCACTCGCTAGAAAACAGCTGAAAGCAGCACATGCAGCAAGTCAGAAGATGACTGCATTATGGCAGCGGATGTTTGGCTCTTCCACATTTAAAAGGTTAACACCAAAAGGCAGGCTTGGAAAAAAGTTCCCGTAAAGGGACAAGAAAGAATAAAGGATTGAAGTCAAAGCATGTTGCTATATTTGTCCCAACATAAATAATGTCTAGTCACACACATGATATTTATATCAAATGTTTCTTCTCATGGTTCTAACTGTATTAAGCATGCTGTTGTTGCTTCCTTAATGCAATCTGCAAAGGTCAATCAAGTTAAAGAGTCAGGCTGATGAGATTAGATATTACTTTAAAAAATGACCAAAAAAAGTGTGTTTGGAGAGAGGCCTGAACATGTCTCCAATATAATTCTGTCTGGTTTGCTCCAGGTTCCTGTATCTTTTCCTGGAAACACTGTGTGAACTGAACTGATCTACTTTAGCTCCAAGTGCGCTTTCTTGTTCTCTGGTGATAGCTGAGGTATCTGCATGTTGTTGGGAAGAGATGAGGGAGTCTTCTGGGCACATGACAAAAATAAAATGACACATTTAAGTGCTTTTTTTCAATGCTCCAGGGAGATTTTACTATCTGAATTGTGTGCAGTGAGCAGGGATTTTTCATTTCATACATCATTCACGACTTGCTGCAGTGATTCCAAAAAGTCACACAAGCTGAGTCGCTGCTTGCACCAAAGCACAGAATTTGTAGTTTGTGAGTTTTAGCAGTGGATGTCAGAGCTTTATTAAGGCTTCACCCAAAATTTGCAGTGGAGAGGTACAGCGTCAAGAGTTAGAGAAAAGGAGTAATGTGTCTGAGGACACTGGAGGACACGCAGTAATGACTATGGCAATATCCAGCATAGTTTTTCCTTCCCCTCCTTGTTCTCCCATTGCTATTAGCTTGATGCACAAGGAAGGTGAGCAAGTCCCCTGCTTTGTCTTTACTCCAGATACTAAAGTCTTGTGGTAGCACTAGCCGAGGACTTTGTTTTACATTAGGCTGTTGCACTGGTACAGAGCTGTGAGCAGCATGTGAAGATTGTATCTGCTTTTACTCTCTCACGCGTTTATTTAGGATTAGTCAACACCTCTTCCAGCAGTTGTGAAGTGTCTGGGATGATATACTAAAGGTGAGGTGATTTAAATCTAGTTTTATAAGTACTTTTCATCTGCTTTAGAGGCTTTGTAGCAAATGTATGAATCTTAAATTGCTGTAGTAAAAAACAGCGGGTGGGGGGAAAACCTTTTCTAGCAATGTGACCTATGAATGCTGAAGTTGGACTGACCTGTGTCTGTCAGTGGAGTTGGAATGAATGGATATGCAAGACTCTGGACAGACAGGTGAGCATCTTGTTTCACAGAGTTACATAGCAGTTACTGTCCCCGTGACCACCGTGGGCTTTCTGGCTTTTTCTGTAGTCTCAGGAAAGCAAGCAACCTAATTAACTGGCAGCCCTAACAAATCAGCTGTCTTAAAGACAGAGTTATTACTGATGCCCTGACAATGCATTCTTTAGAAATGAAGGAATGCAAATAGTCAGACGGGCGAAGGCAAGCTCTGTACCTGGAAGGCTCTGGGCAGTAGCTCTCTGAGCAGTCTCGGTTAGTGTGACAGCGTACCAGATTCTCCTTTGGCGTCTGCAGTGCTTTTTTGCAGTGCTTACAAGATGGCCTCTTGTAGCCCTGTACTGTTCTGCTCCGTGTCCTTTCCGTTCATTCCCAGCCTAGGTTTTCCAGTTATACGTCTCCTTTCAGGGCGAGGGAAGCCCTGGGGGGAAGCTCCCCAGAGGGGTCCTGCTGGAGACCAGACAAGGCTATTCAGGAAACAGTTAAAAGGCCAGCAATTGCGATCCCATCTAGTGCCAAAATTTCAACCTAAGATCCTTGAAGTTATTTTTGTACCCTTACAGCCCAGCGCCGCTTCAGCTGCCAAAGGAGCTCAGCGTAATGTTGACAAGTCTATCCAGAACATCTGCTGTGAACCCTCCTTTGGTTCTGCCAAAGCAGAGTTTGTAGGATGGGCCCTTGGAAGGCGGTTTATGGTCGCGTTCCCCCATTCACACGGCAATTCCTCCTCGGTTGGATGCAGGGCCTGCAGAGCCCATTTATCCTGTTCCAGCCCCTTCATCTGGCACTCGGTACCTACAGGAGGGCAGGAATCTGCAGACAGGCTTTGTTATGACAGAGATCTCCAGATCTTGTAGCAGATGTTGCTGGTGAGAAGCAATTTTGTTCCAGCCAAACCTTCTTCAGCTCTGCTGAGGAGATGCATAGAGAATCTCATAAGGCTACAGGCTTTGGCAAGGAAACTCAGCATTTACCAATGCCAGCTACTCTCTATATTTCTTTTTGAAGGCTATGTAGAGCAAATGATCTCTTCTCTGTCTCTCTGAAACAGCTGCAAATTTCTCTTCCTTTAAACCCCCCCCACCCATTATACAACCCTGACAACAGCCAACAGTTATCAGATGCAAAATGGACTATGTGCCTAGGACAGAGAGTTGTGTATCTGCTTCTCCTGATCGATCCGCTGGACGTTTTGTACGCCAGCACTTTAATTTAAATTATTCCCAGGAAGCAGAAGTCCCTCGTAATTTCTGTAACAGCATTTTAAGAAGTCTTGTCATTTTTTAAAAAGATATTTGCTTCCCGTGTTCTCTCTGCCCCTACTCAGCTCCATCGGTGTTTGCTTTAACCTTATTCTCTGTATACGGACTGCTGCTTTACCTTGTGCTGCAGTCCTCTCTGCTTTGGGCCCAGAAGATCTAACCAAGATATTTTTGGCTTACTTTAAATCAGTGTTTATGATAATCCCTTTCCATTAATTCTCAGAAGCTAAAAAGCCTTTTCTTGTTTTGAGGGAGGAAGTTTTGCCTTAAATTTGGATCTCGGACTGCATTATTTCTGTCTCGCTGCCCAAGGTGTCTGTTCCCTCGAGACTCAGAAAATGCCCTGTTCTGTTTTTTTATAGTAGATGCAGCTAAGATCTTGGGAGAGATCTTGCCTACCACAGAAGATCTTTTTTGTGGAGCAGTGAATTTACCCAAACTCTCTAAAGAATTAAGTCAATCCTGCTTGTTTTCTTTTCTGACCAGGATGATTCCATCCCAAAGGGGAAAAAAGAGTCATATTTCTTTAAAGGAGCAATTAACAAGTAAATAATGCATCGGGTTTGTATCTGAGTAATTTTGTATACTTTGATTGATTTTATTCTCCTGAATAATTCTTTGCACGTTACCCGCTTATGGTGCTTTTGTAGTTTAGGGTGCTGGCCAAAAGTCGTTTGGGTTCAGCAAAGCCGATGAGGTTTCTGAAAGTGCTCCACGCTCCTGCTGATTTTTGAAATCGGAGGAGAATTGTGCCAGTGTTGAGCTGTTTATAAATCCACTCCCAACCTACCAATTCACAAAAAGAGATGTTGACCCCGCTGCAGATGGCTCGCATGAGGTCGTATACACCCACATAACGTATGGCAAAGATGTCACAGAAGAGAGATTCTCGGAGGTGGTCCCTTGCAGCTAAAGGGCACTTTGTGTGCATCAGCACCGGAAAACTTGTTTTTCCAAGGACTGTAATGGTCTGAGTAACTATTGAACTGCAGCCCCTATGTAAATTTACTGTGAATTTCAGAACTGCTGCCATTGCAGTCCTCGTGCTGTAGAATTGCAGGGTTGGGTGCATTTCACACAGAAAAATTGCCATTTTTCTTCTCGTCTTGCCAGGACCCTATAATTTTAAGTGCAAAACATCTTTATTTTATAAAGTTCTTGTTCCTGCTTGTTTTGGGGAGAGTGGGCTTGTTTTAAGGAAAAAAAAAATGTTACAAGATTGTTAGTTAAGCAGCCCGCTGAAAGGCTTGTTATTTTGTTTTTACTATTAAAATATCCCCTAATCCACCTTGCTGGGCTTCTACCGTTCTTGTAATATTCAATCAAGCCCTTGTTTTGTGAGAAATGTCACAATGCATTGT
This sequence comes from Aramus guarauna, assembly GCA_013400195.1. Lineage (NCBI taxonomy): Eukaryota > Metazoa > Chordata > Aves > Gruiformes > Aramidae > Aramus > Aramus guarauna. The sequence goes on along the minus strand of VXBL01010078.1, from coordinate 266,116 downwards.
TGGCACTTTACAAACCTACAGCCCTCGGCAATAGTTAATGAGAGGCAGGGTTTTTTCCCCGTGCAGGACACAATGAAATTTTAGACAGATGAATGCTAAGAGAACCCTATGTACCGAAGGCAATGTTTACTGCATGTAATACATATCATTGTTTGTCTCCTGTAGTGAAAAATACTTGTGTCATGCTGTTAAAATGTACTCCTGACAGAACAGAGCTTGCTATTATAGGGTCCATTGCTTAAAAAAATGATATACTGACAGAAATACAATTTAAGAAAATTTAACACCAAGGGTAGTCGACCATGTAGGCTACTATTAAGGGGCCAAAACTCAAGGCCATCGTTTTATTAAAAACGAGAGATAGTTTATTTGCTAGTAGTAGGTAAAGTTAAAAAAAAAAAAAAGGAGGGAGAAAAGAGAAAAGAAAAAATCAAACTTGCATCCCTTGGTCTCTAGTGTGTAAAAAATTAATAAAAGCAACAGTTCAATAAGATTTTATTGCATAAATGTTTAAGTAAAATGTTTTAGAAATGCTTCAGATTTTTAAACAGTTACTTATGCTGTGGAGGGCTGTAGCACTACAGTGCATAACAAATTGTTGCTTTTGGATGCAAGGCACACCCAGTGCTTTTCATAAAATGAATGGTGAGACCTGGTTAATTTGAATCAGTTTGTGCATTCCTCCATATTTTTCTTTGGTTTTAGAAGCGTATTGTGATTAACAGTTTACTGATGTGAGCAGAGACTGTATTGTACTTGGCTGGCTAACCTTGTGCGGTTAAATCACCGGATGTTTGCTTTCAGTTAACAGTGGTCAAATTATTAGTCACTAATTTTGATCTAGAATTTATTTGCTCTTTCCCATTTCTTCATTGCAAATTTCTAATTGCAAATTGCTGATTCATGCCGCGCATCAGTCCACGGGGCACTGACCAGCCATTTTTTTGTATCCGCTTCGTGCAACTAATTACTAAAACTACAACTTCTGTTCCTTGGTGAAGAAGCTTTAATTTCTCAAACACTAAAAGGTAAATGGAAAATACTTGGCTTGTGCAGAAGATAAACAGTGTTATGTTGGTAACCAGCAGATTCAGTGAAGTGTACAAATGTGCGTCTCTGGGCTCTTGGAGCTTGGAAGAGTGCTCCTCAGCAGGGTTTGGGTTTGGGTTGTGTGTGGTGACATTGGACCACGTGGAAGGTCTAGTAAAGGCGGCACCAGAGTGGGCATCCTGGCCGTACAAAGTGTGGGTTTCAAATGGAGTAAATGCTATTAATGCACACAGAGCTTGCAGATTTAACAGGCGGCGTGCTCCGGGGCCAGCTCCTTATTGGGAGACTTTTGGAAAATCTGGGCCAGCTCTCTTGAAGATATGGCCACTTGTTCTTACACTTAAAATAGGAAATAGGGTCTTTTTTCAGGACTGCTCCTTATTACTGTAGAATGTCATGCTATTTCTGTGTTCATCAAACCAAAATCTTCCCCAGGGATGAGAGGAATTGAAGGGTTTAAATGAAAGAGCAATTGAACATGTATGTTAAGTTGGTTTTTTAAAAGTGAAGAATTATTCAGGTGCTTCTTATTTTAAATGGAAAAGCATGAGGAAGATTCTCTGATGTCACCTAGGAGAATACTATATTTTCCATTAACTGTGTTTGATCATCAGGTACAAGTAAATGACAAACAATAAATGGTCATAATAGTGCAGGAAGAAAGTCACTTTTTTCCCCTCAAAGTAATTAGAGGTTTCATTTTGTTGTTGTTGTTCCTCACTTATTCTCCTTCCCTCATAGAATAGCCTCATTTCATCTACTAGAAGCACATTTTACCACGCTGATGATAACACTAATATATTCACCACAATGCAAAAAAACCCTGATACAATTATCCAATAACAGAGTCACAGTCCTGAAGATTGCCAATAATATAACATTTACTGTTGGTATGAATTTATTGTTCACCTCTCCCCCATGAAAGAGTTCCAAGCCCATATGTACCCTTTAAGGCGCATATAGAAGTTGTCCTTTGAAGACTTCTGAATTCTGAACTCCGAACCTGGAAATGGTTCTACACTTATAATTGTATTACGTGATGGCAGTGGGTGGACATCGCTCATATTTTTTTGTGGTATCAAGGCCTAAATACTCGTTAAACCTTCAAGTTAATAAATTATTATTGAAGGTAAATATTCACTACATCAGATTTCAACAGGGTTTGAGAGAGGTGGTGCCAAATTTACATCGTACCGCACACTAAAGAAATATTTCTATTGCAAGTGATTTGTTTATGACAAACTTAACTCTCAAATCCAGTTTTCTTTTGCTATTAGTACTTTTCTTCTTTATTTGCTTTTTACTTTTCTTGCAGATTAGGCTGGTAAAAGTCAACAAAGCCAGTTTTGGTTTTGTAGACAATTTTACTTGCAGGTTCTGATGTTTGCAATGTGTGTGGGTGTTCCACTCTGCGTTATTGTAATTACTCAGTATTTCACTATAATTTTAACTGTAGATTTTTTTTATTCTCTCTCTCTCTCTCTCTCACACACACACACGCTGTGCAAACAGTTAATTTTTAGATTTTTACAAAAATGTTTTTGGGTTTTTTAAGAAAATATAAATATTTGGATGAACAGTGATTTGTCTTCCTTTATGAAGAGCTTCCTTTTTAGTAGCGATCAGTGTAAGTGAAGTACTGATTAGAGTATAATCACAAAATACCAGTGTTTTTATATAAAACCTCACATAAAGAGAAATTAAACAGAACTATTGATTTGAACATGCATAATGTTCTTCTAAAACGTAGATGGTACAGGTTGCGAGCTCAGCTGACAATAAGACAGCACGCTTTTGTGATGCAGCTAAAATGCCTAAATTGCATAAAAAACATTGTGTTGTTCCATTAGGTTGGCCTTCTCTTTCTCCCCTAGTGACCAGTTTCAGAATGAAGTTGCCCTGGGCTGAAATCATCTTTAAAAGCACAGATGACAGACTGATGGCCACCTCCTCTTCCCTGAGCTGGAAAGGCCGCCTGTCTTGACTTAAAAAGTCCCTAAAAGTATCAATTAAACTTTCTAGCAGTCTCACATCTGGCCAGCTGTTGAACTACTCTGCCACAGGGAAAGGTTGCTGGTGAGCATTGGAAAACGGCCCAAATAAGAACTGAGGGCAAAACCAGATAGTAAATGGATTCACTGTGAACTTGGACATGCATGTGAAACCAGCAGCTGAGGAGAACATGTGAACGTACATCCCTGACGTATTTCAACATCTTTCACTTCCACAAAGTAAGGAGCTGCTGGAAGGGTGAAAGTGTGGAGGTTGGTTAAGAATCACCATGGAAGATAGCTGTAGAAACCTCCCTGCAACTTAGATATCTTAGATATGATTAAGCTGCTGGGCGCTCTGCACAGTGCTTGCCACACCAATCAGAAAAATTATTTTTTTTTAAATCACTTCCTTGTGCTTTCCCTGGTTTTGTTGGCTTCATCTGTGACTGTCCTGTGCCTTAATTTCAAATTCTCAGCGACGGTGCTGTGCCTGAATAGTGCCAAGTGCATGGCTGGGACCTGTGCGAGGCCCTCACCTTGCCTCCACAGGAGACGTAGTGAATGATGTTAGAGTCTGAAGTAGTGCAGGGATTGCAAAAGGCTACACAACTGGTTCTGTCAGAAGGTATGGTAATGCCAGACAAGTCACTAGAGAAAACCCATGGTTTAATAACAAGAACAGAACTGGTGGAAGATGATGATCTTTTGTGCACTCACCAAAAAAGAAAGAACGAAAAATTTAAAACTATTTTAGAAGTGTTTTTATGTTTTCTCTTTCCTAGAATGTAGATGTACTCTTCCTCTACATACACGCGTGCAAATGAAAGAGAGAAAGAGGATTATGACTATTGTTCATTTGGTGCCAGTCCTGCAAATTTTCCTAGTACAAGCGAACCTACTGGGCTCAATAAGAGTATTTGCTTGATTAAAAATTTATACAACTTATTGGAGAAATGCTTATGATGTAGTGATATGATATAGCAATACAAGCTTTTTCCCTCATAAAACAGGGAGCTCGTACTGTGAATCTATTTTATACAGCAGACAGTACTTGTGTGGAGGTGATATTGCAGAGGCCGGCGCGCGTTTCCATCAGTGCTGTAATCGTGGCTCCCGGGGAAACGCTTCCACCGACTCTCATCAGCGCGCGATGATGCAACACTTCTGCGTGGTCACTCCTGCCACGGCTTGGTAAAAGAAAGGACTCGCAGAATGATTTGTGGCTGTTTAGCACTGTCAGCCGTCGCTTAAAGGGTTATTGCTACACCTGGCTCTCTTCTGGAAGATGGCTTTCCTCCTCTTCCTAAGCCTGTTGAAAAGAATTAGTTCAGGGGTAGGAGTTGGGCAAAAGGAGCCAGAATTTTGCCTAACTTTAAATGCTATACTCTCTCACTGAAACTTAATGATGTTACAGATGTTGTGAGGGGGAAAAAAAAATCACCCTAGGAATAAAACTGGGGTTTTGTCCTGCTATTCAAATCTGTGGGATTTAGATCACCTGCTATAAAAACAATAAGTACACTAATAATAAACCTAATCTGTGATTCTCCTCCTTCCCTTTCTCTTCCCAATGTTCTTGGTAGAAGATGAATTTCACAGGTAAGTCAGATGTGTTCCAGTTTCTATTCTATGTACAGTTAGTTGATTAAATAGGAGAAATCACAAAATTTTAAATTGAATTCTTCTGTCCATCGTAAAATAATTATTTTATTTTTTTAAAAAATCAAGGTGATTTGATAGTAGTACCTATAGTTTTCCATGCATACACTTAGTTCTTGGTAGAAAAAAACCCAACATTTTAAGGATAGTGTGCAATATTTAATTTCAACCAATGTCTGTGCCAGGAAGCATTTTAATTGAGGTGTCTGCAAATATTCAGTGATTATAAAACAGCCATTTACACCATTGAAACAAGTTCACCTGTAAATGTGAATTTCTGTCCTGCACTTTCAGAAGTATTCACTGAATCTTGAATTTTATGTCTGCCCATAGATGGCATGATTATGTAAATAAATGAAAACATTATTTGATCGCATATGAAACCCTTCTTTGTTGGACAACCATTTGGAATCAAAATAAGCTGAAAAGAAGCATCTGTTTTGGAAATAAATAGAAAATATGGAAGACTATGGAACTGTACAGCAATGATCTACAAGAAATATCTGTAACTGCAATATGCTGCATATTATTACTCCAGACTATGTTGGGGGTTTTTCTTCCTACATTTTATACTCTATGAATTGAGATATCTTAGATAATTAACATACCCTTTAATTATTTTTAAGAGTAGGGGAATCTAATAGGCCTGTGGGAACACTCCAAATAAAAATAAAAAATGCTAAGTAAAGGCTAGTTAACAAGCAAGCTTTTTCATGAGGAAAAAGCGCTTGTGCCTGGTATCAGACATTTGTTACACTTTTGCATAGTTTGTTGTTTGTTTTTTTTTCTAGACAGACTCTCACAGAGTGGTAACACATGGTCCAATTCAGGAAATCAATGCGGATATGATTCATCTCTATGAAGTCTGCAATCTTTTCCTCATAAAACTAAGGAATATTCAACAGTGAAAACTTGCACGTCTAGGAATATTGACATACAATATTGGCAAAATACTCCTAATAGGGATATACTGAATCAGTATAATAAAACAGTCTCCCATGAGCAAAAAAACCATATTTGTACAAACATGGGGTTTAGAAGTATTACTCTCTCTATACTAGCAGGTTTTTTTGATCAGCTCAGCTGCAAATAGCACCTCTTACCCCTATGGGTTTGCTAGCAGATATGTGCGGTTTACGTTGCAGAATTTGGGGACGTTACCTGTACAAGTAATTCCTCAGTAACTTCAGGTCAATTTAATACTTGTAAACAAATAGTGGGAAAATCCCTTAATGGAATTTTTGGGCAGAGTCACAGAGAAAAAGGGGCAGCAGGTGACAAAATCCCTGCTGAGCGGTGGTTGCATATGGACCGCATCTACCTGTACTCTGCTAGTGGGCTGCTGGGTCTAGCAGGTAGACAGGACTCACGCGTGCTCTTGCCATGCCATTCGTTTGTACGTCTTGCCGTCTGTCCTGCTGTGCAAAGCTGGCCCTGGGTGTACTTCATATCTGGTGCTGTAACTGATTGTTCTGAAACGTCTCCCTGCACTCTGATTAATACTTCTCCAGCTTCAATTAAAATGTAGCATGAAGGGCTTTGGCCTTATTATTTTCCCCTTTACGTGCGTGTCTGTAAGGAGGATAATTTTCATTTTTTTTAATCAAAATCAACTCAAGTTATCCTCTCATACTAAAATGAACCACATCAAACTGGAGAGCTTGGGGCTAGATTTCCAAAGAATTTGGACATAGGAAACCTCTGAGAATTTTGACTGCCTCTTTCTCAAAATCCTAAGTAGTATCCCAAAAGTCCAAAGGTCAACTTATATGACAATTTTGTATTCAAAAGATGAGGAATGACTGATGCTGTGCAGAGGTAAGCATTGCTGCAGATCAGGCTTTCTCTAGTTGGCTGCATATTGCCTGGGTCTATATGTATACTGGGTCTAGAAGGGTAGCCAGTTACAACAGTAAGCATAAATAGTAATATTCCTTGTAACCATTCTTACTACGTTCCAGAGTAAGCTTTTGGTGGGCTCCTTTCTAAGGGGTCCTATCCTTATCCCCTCCCTTACAGCTCTTACAACCAGTAGCTGGCTATAAAGAGAGGGCACGACTCCTCCATTGCTTCATCTACCATTGCATCATCCTTAGTAGAGACTTTGAACTCACCTTTTAAGCTACCAAGAAGCTCCTGTGATAGTAGCATCATTTCCTGTTGCCTCGCTGTAGGTAGCAGTTGGAAGGAGTGAGCTCAGTTGTCAACTGCTATTGCTTATCAGGGATTGCATGTTCTTCCCGGTTAACCCTGCCCAGGGACACGTGTGGGATTCTCTCTGTAATGCTGTGATAATCCCACCAGTGATACGGCTGTCTTGTCCAGATCATGGAGACATTTAGCCTCCACTGAGGTACATTTACATTTGTGGCAAAAGTCTTCCCATCTAACTTCACAAGTGATAGGAAAGGTGAGGTAGACCATGTATCAATGGAAGATGCCCTAAATTTGGCATGGTGCCCATGCCAAATATTTCTTTAAAGCCTCAGAAATGTCAGTAATTAGCTGTGTGGAAGCATTGGAAACCCCTCACTACAGTTTACAAAAAGTTTCATTTCTGAAATGTCACTGGAGTTAGAAGAAAGGTGAACTCCAGTGGAAGATGAGACTTGAAACCTGGGTGGCATGACGAGTTGGGTCAGGGTCTACACAAAAATGTAACATATTAAGTGAGGGTGAGTATGCATATACAGCAAGGAATGGACCTGGCAGAAAAGGAAAAGCCTGAGGTAGCAGAGAAAGGTAACAATACAAGAAGTAGCAATAAGAATGAGGGAAAATGAATAGAATGAGGTAGAATGAGGAAGACAAAGAGATGAACAGTTGTAAGGAGGAACAAACAAAAGATCTGCAGTCCAGGTTAGCATTTTATCTAATGGCCTGTGTTTTGCTGGTAGAAACAAGATTGAAAAGACTGAGGTGGGCATCTCTGTTATTTTTACTAGTTCCTCTTTTCCTAGTTGCTTTATTTTGGAACTTGTAGTTCACAGTATTGGAGCAGGGATATAGAAGATGTGATCCTCTGCTTAACGGTGCTTCAGTCTAGTCACCAGCAATGGCATGGAGCAGTAGTAGCTCCTTTTTGGTTTGACAGCATCTAAAATCTTCTCTGCGCCAACACAAGGGCCTCCAAAAGGTGCAGGAAAATAGAGAATAGTCCCACAGTGTTGCCAGACTTCTCTCCCTTTAAGGTTATGGGTGGGTGGGGATGCGTGGGAGTGTATGTCTGTCAAATATTTTTCAGATACCTTTCAGAGCAACAGCAGCTGGTACAGGTGCCGGGACAGATCTGACTGGGCTCTGCTGCTCCTGCGGCAAAGGATGTTTCCCCAGGGAGGGCAAGATGCACTCACAAACTCAGGGTGACCTCAGTTTTGAAGGAAGGGCATGAAAATGCCTACAGCCAACCATGTCTCTCCTCCCAAGGGTGCCTTCTCCCACATTGCTCAGTCGTTTGTTTATATTTGAGCAGCACTTTAGTTTTTAAAAATGAACCCCCCGCTGCTTCCACGGCAGAGTGTACTCTCTTCCAGAAACACACGAGGATATATATGTGCTAGCCACGTATAGGCAGTGCAGCACGGAGAGCAAAGGGGCTGCTGTGCTGAGCTGAGTACACTAAATAGTGCGACCGATTCAAAACTGCCTCTTCCCCCTCCCTCAAACCATTGCAGTAACACACCTCCTTAACTTCATCAGCCTCTTGTTCCTTTGCATCACCCCTCAAGCAAGGCAGCCCTGGAGTACCCCAGAAATAATCCAGAGCAGAATAAATTTACCTGCTCCTGCACCTAGGTGGAACAGGATCGCTTCATTCACACTTTTCCGCGCTCTTATCGCTCCCCATCGCTTAAGCTTGCGCTTGCAGCCGTGCCTGCCGCGCTGTCTGCCGCTGACCGCCGCAACGGGCAGGCGAGGGATAAGCCGTGATATCAGCTCATCTTCAGTGGCTCAGAGTCGTAACGGCAGTAGAAACCAAACAAAATTCCCATTTCCCCTACTCCAGAGTGATGCCTGGGAACACTGGATTTGCCACGCTGTTTTAATGTGACGTATCTGGGACCTGGCACCAGGCGCGGGGGGGAGCCAGTTTCAGAGGAAGGGTGGCAAAATAGAGCGAGCCAACTTTTGCCGAGCTACTCAAGATTTGCTGGGGTTAGGGGTATTGCAGGTGGAGGAGGATTTCATCCTGATCTCTGCGGTTATCTGTTGTCATGCCAGAGATGTAATTTGATGACCCCCATATAAAAATATGTGATAGTCAGTGTGTAATACAATATATACAGTATACGTGACCTACAGCTAGATGCCATTTCTCGTGTAATAATTTTTGTTGATACTTTTGAGATTTTTTTTTTCTCTACTATTCCCTCTTCATACTTTTATCAAAAAATCCTTACTAAAGTCATAGATAGATATTTTTCACAGGAAGTTTCAGGGGAAAAAAAGGGGCTTATGCAAAGAAGTGCCAAATGTGGGGTTTGGTGGGGTTTTTTTCTCTTTCTTTCTCAAAAACAAAAGCTGTCTCAGGTTTTCAGAGAAATTTCAAAGTAAATAAGGAAATATCCTCCATATAATGCCTTGTAGTCTCTCTCTAAATCACGTTACCATGCTACACCCTGACTTTGTGCAGTCCTTTTTTAGATCTATGTAAATAGTATATGAAGAGAAATAGTCTGGATTTGACAGTCCTACTATAGAGCCTGCTTTCATATCATCATCTAACAACGTATGCTGTTTACGAAAAATTTACTCGAGCTTTTAAAATGTCCCCCTAAGTATTTGACTGTGACTGTCTCCACTGAATTTCAGAGGCTGACTCCTCCCATCCTGCTGTATTTCCTCCTCAACTTAAATTTTACCTCGGTACAGGTCAGGAAGCCCCCTGCTCTACCTAAATAATAGATAAATTGACAACACAACCTTGACCATGTTGTGGCCACATCTGATGGTACGGGAAAATAGGAACCGCCCTCTTTTAAGGCAGATGCAGGCTGAGGACCGTGGGGTGGGAACTGTTGAGTTTTAATCCTAGACGGGATTAAATCCCAGCCTCTCCGTGTCACCTTGATCAAACTGCTGATGAGGGGGATTTTCAGGGGTGTGACAGACAGTTAGGCCTCCCCCCGTGATTGAAAAGCCTGGGAGTCCACCGTTTTATGGTCCTTTGTGCTCCGAGACCCCCCGCCTCGGTGTCTCTCGCTCTCCGGCGGAGGCTCTTGCCCTCCTCGTCCCAGAGGCTGGCCGCAGCTCCTGGGAGTTCATGGCTGGAGGCCGAAGCACGGCTAAAGCTCTCCCATGTTAGCACGGCTTTGAACAGCGGCACGCAGCCCCCGAACGCTCTCCTTTCCAGAGCAGTTTTGCGCGCAATCGTTCAGCGCGGAACAAAGAATTAATTCTAATTGCTGCCCTCGAACTGAGAGAGCGCTCCGTCTGATTTTTTTCTTTTGGCGGGGAGAGAGGAAGGTGGGCCGTGACACGGGAACTGCCAACGCGTGCCTCCGGCAGCCGGGCGCGTTTGGTACTTTTAGGAAAGCTGGGGAGCAGCAATTAGCCGGCACGGGCAGCGCTCTTAAGGGGCGCGGGCTCCGCTCCTGTAATACATCCCTTCCTTAATGCGACTTGATGTAGATAGAGCGGGGGGCCTATCAGGTGTGAAAAGCCCTGCTGCTCCTGGCTTGGAGTGGCCTCCAGACAGCGATTTGGCAACGTCAATCTAGTCATGCTTGATTTGGACACTTAACGCGGTAAAGCAGGATCCCTCTCCCCCCGATCAACTTCTCAATTAGCAAGCTGCCTCCTGTAACGGCCTTGTTTCACAATCCCTCCGGGCCGCTTCAGGGGTCATTAGGGTGAGAAAACTCTAGCGTGAGCTCCGGAGAAGGCGAAGGCGAGGGGAGCTGAGAGATTTCCTAAATACATATAACCCTTTTTCAAGTTGTTTGCTTTCATGGGATTGATTTGTGGCACATTAAGAAGCTTAAGGCTTCGGTATCTTCTTTAAACTGCCCACCTTATCGCCTTCACAGCCGACAGTTTCCTGACAGCCGGCGTGTAAGCAGAGATAACTAGTAGGTTAGTACACACGTATATATATTATATACGAATATTACATACGCCGCTTGGCATTTTCTGCTTAAAAGGGGACGGTGGCGGGGGGGTTGGGGGGAGTTTTTCGTTTGTAGTCTCTGTGGTTTTGGTTAAAGAGCAGCCACCGTGAGCAATCACTAATTTTACCAGCGGATCTGGAGAGGTGTACGGGGGATGCCGATACCCAGCTGCAGTCGCGTAAAATAATAAATAGGCAAATTTATGTCCTCATCTCCCAAATTTCTTCCCTTTCTTTATTAGGGAGCAAACTATTGTTACATTAAATATTCAAACTACACAAAATCTCAAGGGCTTTCCTTTCCCACAATGTGTTACCAGTATTCATGCATATGAAGAACAGTAACCCATATACAAACGGCACCTTTTTTAATGAGCAATATATGTCAACATGACACCTTCTTATGAAATGCAGCTTTTTAGGTTCTGCCTTTGTGGATGTAATAATTGAGATGTTTCTAATATATGCAGTTACATTACCTGCTCATTGTTTGCGATTTTGTTCCTCTCCTAACTTTATAATGTTTGTAATGCTTCTAGCATTTGCCTCAATTCATGCTCAGTTTTATTTAATTAGAAATATAATTTTCTGCTACATTAATTATAAATTTGAGTGAGACATTGCCACAGAATTTCCTCAAGCATTCTTTTTAGAAGAGGAACAAAAATCACAGGGAGTGGGGAAGAAATCATAAGATCAGATGCAGGTGTAAAAATATCGGTACCTTAAAACCTAAAGAATTTAATAAATACATGAGAGGAAAAAATGATTACTTGCAATTATTTAATTAATGAATCTTCTTATTTTAGTGCAATATTTAGTGAATAGTGAGTTAATGCCAGAAAAAATGTTGTGGTGATTTTCTCAGAATCTGACATATTTTGAAAGCATACTTATAGAACCAGCCCTAAATATGCTGAAGTCTGAGTTTTGAAAACTATACTATTTTTAAATCATCATTTTAATGTTTATATTTTGCTTGAAATATTTTTTACCAGAGCTGTAATATTTTTGTGAACGTGTCGATGATATATAGATATCAGCAATGCATATGCATGCAGAATGCGATGTATATAGTGTATGTGCTTCTTCAAAGTACCCTGATGCTTTGATTTGTAACTGTTTAAGGTTTTACTTAAAATTCTGAACACTGCACAGAGCATAGCCATTTCAATGGAATACTTCAAATAGTAAGTCCTAAAGGTGACACAACAAAGGAAATACCTCAGATACTGCGGCTTTTATTTATAAAGGAAATGCTCACATAGTCCAATGAAGGAAAACTTTACCTGTTTCCATTTCTATAGGAAGAGCAGTTCTATTAAACCATCGCTTTGTTGCATGAATTTGCAAGTGCATCATATGATTTGTATGAGCAGAATGAAATATTTGCATGCCATCCAATGGACTGACGCACAACCTTTTTCTTAATTTCTAAGCATTTTGCTTGTTGCAAACATTAAAAAAAAAAAAAATCTTCTTGCTCACCATGCAGCACTCATCTTACAGTAGTTTATAGAAAGAAGAAATTCCAAATGCAGGACAAGAAATTATTGCATGGTATAATGGGGAAAACATGACTCTCTTGCTTCTTATTCTCTCCTGTGGAACTATTTTGCTATTTTTTATTTTACACACATGCTTACACGCATGCACATGCACATACATCTAGTTTAGCTCTGCGAGCAATTTTCCAGAAAGCAGGTGTCTGGCAGTCTGAGAACCATACATCTGAATGTCATTCTTGGGCAAATGCTTATGTCAGGGAGTAGCTGTTATAAATACATTTATATTTTTCATAGTAGCTATCATTCAGAGCTCTTAAGGAACTTTTGCACACTAAGCTTCCTGTTGTCCTTTTAATGCAAAGTAAAGATGGGAAAATTGACGTGCAAAGGGGTGATATTTGCACAAGGTCACTTAGCAAGGTAGTGCAGAGACAAGGGACGGAGACTTCTTTTCCCTGCTCTAGACGTTGACTTACGTTCCCTACCGAGTTTCATCGTGAACCTCTTAACGTCAAAAAAAAAATGACCGTACCTCGGCGTTCCTAGTAGCCCCTTTGACAGCCGCTGCGCGCAGCACACCTCCTCAGCTTGACAGACCCAGGCTGGCACGAGGGGCTGGGGCTCCGCAGAGGTACAGCCATACACCTGCTTGGGAAACCTTGCCAGTTTGGGGCTCACGTTGCAATGTAGCATCTTCTATCTGTTATATGTATGCTCTTTTACAGCTCGCGTTGTAGCTCTCGCTCTCTGCCAAAATCTCCCAGGTGATTCCCACGAGTGGTGAGGTTTCTGGGCTGGGGATCACCACCTCGGAAAAAGCAATTCTCCCTGCACGTTTGTTGTGTTCCTGGATACATATCTCCTAGCAAAACAAGACATGGAATCACGATGAGAACCTTGTGGCTGTACTTCCTACCTAAGCACGTCTTTGCCTACAGCATCATGGCATGAAAGAGCCTGCTAATGATTCTTAAATGTTCATTACTGTAGATCTTCTCCCAGAATATACTTCTCACCTTGAATGACCCATGTGTTGAATTTTAACTAAGGGAACCCATGATAGTAAGTCTGTCATGATGCTGGCTTTTTTTTCCTCTCCAACTCTTAAAAGCCTTTTATTATAGGACTGCTTAAGGCATTCTTCAATTAGCATGTGCTGTATTGTGGCTGGAACAGCTGTTTACCATTTAATAAAGCATGGCATAATTTATTTTCAGAGTCTAGCAACCGTCTTTGCTATTACACCAGGGGAGAAACACAGTAACTGCATTGTTCACAGGGCTGATGAAAGAACTATAGACTTTATTATATGACCTCATAGAACTATTAACTTACCCCCCACTTCTATTTCAATATGTATTTACCTGAGAGTCTGTGCATTGATTTCTTACCCAGAGGTTCTACATTCTCAGTCACCTCTGGGGCAAAATGAAAAATGTCTGTGTTTTATGTCCCTCACATTAGGCAGCTAATTATATATTTGTACCTTAATTTCCTTCCCTTCCCCCATCTCCAGGGGCAAATTCCGTATGTACCACTTAGACCTTTTCTCCTTCGTCACTGGAGAAACGATAGAGTTTTTGGGAAATAGTAGGAGCTTGGCCACTGCTCATCAGGGGGCTTTCTGTTCATCTAGGTCCTTTTCTTCCTAGATCCCTCCTTCCCTGTTTAGCACTTTGAGGGGGAGAGGTGAACCTGAAATGCACCTTGGACGCATCTCTGTTGGGTTCCGCGTCCTCTGCAGCAATATGGAACTATATGCAGTTGTAGAGCAAGCGACAAACTCCCCACATCCATGTGATACTGGTTCCCTCCGAGGAGGGACCTCAAGTCATCTGCACCACCTGACATCAGTTGCATGGTGTTACCACAAGGACAGATGGCTCCTGCAGGGAGCAGCATCCATGTGGCAGGCAAGCATGACTCTTGCGTAGGCACCGTAGTGAAGGTCATCCCCGAGAGTCCCTCACCTCCAGCCCATTTCCGGCAATCTTGTCGAGTTATCGCTGAACCGTCTTTGAGATCTTTCCTTCAGCTAAGGAGAAGGGAGGGCAGGTGGCAAATGGAGCTCGGCAATGCTTTGTCGCAACCAGAAGGTACAGGCACAGCCTTGAGTGATATCCGTCTCGTGCAGTACATGGCACAAAGCCCTAAACTAGCTTACGGATCTGGAAACAGGGTAGACACATCTAAGTGGCAACGCAAGCAGTTAGTTAGCTGGGACAGGAACCTAATTAGCCCCGGTGGAGTGCTACACAGAGACAGTCGCAGCACTGAGCCGACCCTGAACTGTGCCACTATGCTGTGCCAGTTAGACCTACCCCCAGACTGGGAAGCAGCTTGGGATATTGCATTCTTATTCGTATTTGAGTTGGCATATTAAATTTGTTTTTAAGTTGCTTGAGTTTGACAATGAAAATAAGTCAGCTGAGTATCTGCAAATTTTTAGATTCAGCCTGTGCCTGTAGATGGATTTATATGCACGATTTAAAGTAAAGCATGTGTAGAAAGATGAAGTTTATATGGTTGCTTTGTAGAAATGGATGTAATATTGATGTTGACTTTACTGGTAGAAGTTTAAGGATGTCACAATGCATGAGTGGTGGTGCAAAGCAGAGCCCTGAGTGCATTGGGAGGTCATTTTTAACTTGGATTTATTTCTACAATATCAGCCATAGATCATTGTGCACTGTGCACAATCATCCTTGCTTTTCATCTGAGTCAATGAGAGTGGTTAAAGAAAATTTAAAATGAAAGAAAATTGTAACTTGATTAAAAGCAAATAGTAAGTTAGTCCAGAATACTCCTTAAAATTTCATTTTAGCTTTAAACTGAAAGTTTGATGATCTGACTGCGTGACTGAAGCGACAGGGTAGCAGACTGTGACATAAACAATGTAGCTGTATTTGCTTCTAAGATGAACAAGGGGTTTTTAAGGTTGTCCGATTTAGGCTTTAGAGTTAACGGTCCATTGACCAAACAACAAAATTCCCACCTCCCAGAGCTTTTTCAAACTGTAGATTTAGGAAAGTGGTATTACATCAATTATGTCTGGTCATGCTTCAGATTTTTCGAGTCAAAATTAAGGTTGGTAATACTTGAAATGAAAGCTTAGATTGTTTCACAGAACACAAATAACCTAATTAGAGAAGGATATAGAAGTAAATCTATATTTTGTTTTGAATGTCTGGTTTTGAGGTGTTTGAAAATGGAATTCATCCATGTTAACTTTACATAAAGAATTCTTTCATGCAGTCTGCAGAGAAAAAAAGGCTCTGTTTCACGAACTTCAGCAGGCGTGGGACAGAGTTTGGCAAATAGTTTGCTCTACACAGATGGAACAAACTGGAAGCCTGCGCTGAGGTGAAGGGCTCAACTACATCAAATTACAATTCAAAGTGACGAGGACAATATGTAAAATCCGGGTGCAAAAAGACAAAAAAAACCAAGCCCTACATTAACTACTGGACTTCAGATTACATACAATTATTTTCTTCTATGATAGTTGTATACAGCAGAACGATGTGAGAAATAGCAGCTCCACCTGAGAGAGGTTTGTACCTCCCGTCTTCAGCGTGCGCATCATGCTGCAGATACACGAGTGCTAAACGGCACACGCAGCCCAGCCGAAGCCAGATGGGATTACTCACATACCCGGGTTAGCTAAACATGAAAGCAAAACGCACTCAGACAAGTAGCGCATCGCTGTGCTGCGAGGCTACAGCCGTGCTTTACCGTCGCATTTCCATCTGCCCGCGATCCAGCTACCAGGTTTGAGCAGCAGAGGCCCTGGAGATGTACGGCAGCTCGCCCTCGGCAAAGGGGAGCTGCGCTTCCAGCGTCGCGCCGGGCATCCTTACAAACAGTGTTAGGAATATCAGCGTACTTCCAACGGCAAGTTAATTCTTCAGTGTCTGAGTTGGCTTTTAAAATAAAATGAAGGGTACTGAGGTGAAAAGGTTTCTCTGCTCTAGTTTGGCAAAACTAACCCTCTTTTCACAGCATTACCAAACAAGGCAAACTCTGAATCAGCCTTTGATTTTAGCAGACGTTTAAGCACGCTTCAGCAACCGTGTTTGAATGCCTTCCTCAACACACTTAAACTGACTGGACTGTTCTGTTTGTCTTTTCTTTTTCTTCATCTTTTTTTGCAGTATCTAAAACCGGGGACAAGGTTTTAAGCTAATTTGGATAGGCATGTAAACCATGTTATCTATCTATGACACTTACGATTTTACATTTTCAAAAATAATTCGGCACCCAGAGAGCTGAGCTCTCGTGGAAATCTGGCTGCCTCACCTGCAGCTGCCAAGAGTTGAAGGCCCAGTGCTTCTATCTCTTGAGCATCCTGATTTGCAACTTCATTGCATTGCACCCTTTTGACACCCCATTTTTGTCAAGAACAGACTTTAAAAGAGAGAGACATAGAGAAGGATGTATAAGCAGCAACGGGGATACAGGAGAGAATCCAGAACCGTTTCAGAAGCGGCCGTTTTCTCCTGCGTTCACTTTGTTCCCCACCTTCTTTCTTTCTTTCTAAGGAGTCTCTGTTTGACTGCCAGAAGAATTAATACCAGCAGAGTCACCAGAAGACTTTTGCTGGGTGCCAGTGAGCACAGTCGGGAGGTCGGTGGATGAGCGGGGTGAATGGGTGCTCCCTGCTCTCGTTTCTCCTGCACTTGCGTGGTTTATCTTGGGGAGGCAAAGTGGGACAGCTTCTCCTCTCCCCTTGGCTGGAAGCATGTTTCATTTGCAATGAGCTTTTAGAGAGCTGTTTCGGGGAACGGAGGATGGGTGGGAGTGAAGTAAGTTTTCCAGGCATTCATAAAAATGCATGTGGGACAAAATTACCCGCTGCTTTTTCTCTGCAATTTGACAGGGAGGATTTTCAAAAATATCTTGTGGGAAGTAAGAGAATATAGACTAAAGCCAGGAGTACTTGTGTCCCTAATTCACTTAGAAACATCTAAGAAATCTCCACCTAATAATCTAAATAATACTCAGCATGTAAAAATTACGTGTTCTCTAAAACTACGCTTTTCAGTGTGCTTTGTAATCTAGATCCTTAGATAATTTTTTCTCTCTCTCATTAACTTTTAGATTCTTTTATGTGGTTTTATGCTTCTCCAAATAGCATCTTATGCTGTCTGAAATATTTGCTAAGGGCCAAATTCTGCCTTTCAGTGCATACAGCTTGAATTGAAATCCTGAATAATACACAAACCTACGAGGAGAAGAAAGCTGATTGTCTATTTCAGTAAATGTCTGATTACATTTAAAACAGTGTGCGTGTATTATTTTGATCCCTCTTGCACTGTGAAGAACAGAGGTTTGAAAGTAGCATTTCAATTTTTTATAGAAACAGTATCTAGCAGGGATATTACAATGTGAAGATTAGGTCTCACCTCCATGTAACGAATAAATTGAGACCAAAATTAAGTGAGTCGCCAGGGTCACCCACTCAGTTAGTGGTGAAGGCAGGTTTAGAACTCAGCTCCCATATATATTTTTTTCCCTAATGAACCTAGTTAACCCAGTAGTGAGAATGAGGAGAAAAAATAATTTGAAACCATGTGAAACTATCCGTAATTACTGCTCCACAGGAGAAATTCCATTTAATGTCTGCTTTGTCATTCCTGAATCTCAAGATGTTTTTTCTCCTTCGTTTTCCATTGTGCAAACAGACATTTTGTACTCCTACTGGAAACCCAGACGTCTTATGCAAATCCTGCTACATTTTAATATAAAATGAAAGTAGACAAAAGAGTGCTGTTGGTAGCAAATCAATGGATCTTACAGAGGACAGTTGTCAAACAAGAATAGCAAAAAGGAGGAAGCTTGTGGGAACAGCCGTAACCAACAACATCAGATCCTAAATCTTGTGAAAGTCCCACGTAATTTGTCAGGGAATCGTGGCCCAAATCAGTTTCATCTCAGCGTGCACGCGGTTCTGCACAACGGTGCGGTTGCGTGACGGGGCATTTCTAAGCTAACGATGAGAACCAGGTGCCCCCCTCCTTACTCAGGGCCTCACCCAAAATCTGTAGGAGTGGATGGAAATTGGTGTTAATGTGGTTAAATTGGATCCCTCTGGAAAGCACATGGCTCGTAAGTATAGTGTAGTCTAGCCAATGTCTCGGCACTTTTGCACAGCTGTCAGCTCTTCCTTTCCTCTCTTTTTCTCGTCTTTCCCCTCCCAACTTTTTCCCTTTTCTCATCTCTCAGTACTTAACCTTCAGGTTTCTGTTTAGTAAACCTACCAAAGTAGAATCAATAGCTTGGTGCTTAATCACACTTTTTGCTGCTGAAAATGTCAGGTTTGGGTTTGTTTGTAGAAGGGCTTCTGCATGTCTTTCATTTTTTAGCTCTGTGCAGGATGTTCTGTACCGGTCAAAGCCATTAAGAGTGAAAGCTTTTGCTGTGGCTGATTGTCCTAATATCTGTTGTTGCATATATGGTATAAATATAAAATTTCAGATGTTGATTCAGAATATCAAGAGGAGAGATGCATCTTTGAACTTTTAAATTTCCTCATCCTTTCCTCCTGCATGAACACAGTAAGGAACAGTTTTCTCATCTGCTTAGGTAGCTAGGGCATCGTCTTAACTACCTGTAAGTAGATGTGAAAGGAGTGAGTTTAAGCCCTCTCTTTCCACAGAGAAAATGGTAAATAAAGCACAGAATGATACCAGGCAGCCGTGAGCACTATGCGGAAATGAAATCCTTGCTGCTTTTTTGGTAAAACAGACAAAGCAAGAGACCATAGCTCAGTGCATCAGCTCCAGCTAAGAGCCTGCCAGGAAACTATTTCTTCTCTCCAGTAGTAAAATTCGTATGTTTTAGAAACTTGTTTGTGTAACAAGTTTGAAGAGGGGAGGAAAACGAAACGACATACGGAGAGTGGAGCGCACATACTCCCGTGCAAGGGAGTACATGAAGGTGGCTCCTGACTGATCTCTTGATCCTTGGACAAAACCGAGGAGAAAGTCTAACAAATGCATCGTTTTGCAGTAAATTAGATCAGATTTCCGCATCTCCGCACTCAGTCTGTGAGCTGACAGTTCAGTAAAATGTTCCCTTGTAAGGTTCGCCCTCTTAGGAAAAGGGGCAATAATTCATCATTAGAATTTCAGAGTCCAGGTGTAGATGAAAACTGATGGAGCCTCCAGCGAGGCAGGGAAAGTGCACAGAAGAAGAAAATTTTATCTGAAGCCTAATTCCCTGGTTACAGCAGAGAATAATTAAGATAATATTGCTTCAAGAGTTCTTTAATGATTAAAAATCACATATGCAGAATCCATAAATTGGAGGGCAACAAATTGGAAGGATACAGCGTCGGAGATCTGTTTTGTGCACGTTGTAGCGGGAAGCACACCGGTGGCACAACAGCAGCCCGGGCAGCCACAGGAGACCAGGCCCATTCCAAGGACTTTGTTTAGATGCAACAAATCATTTGTCTGTTATTAACCCAGAGCTTGTAATTATGCAGATTGCCATAGATTTTCCTGGGCCTGGAAGTGAGATTGAGGGTTGTTCACACTATAGCAGGCAGCTCAGGGCTGGCCATGCATTACTGAACTTGCCACATTTATCATGTTGACTGATGGCAGCAGAAGCAGGTCTCAGGTCCCAGTGGTTAATGTAGTGGGTAATTAACTGTCATTTGCCTAGTAATAGGCTGATGATCAATGGTTTGTGTGGAAACAAATTCTAATCAGGTAGCTGATAAATGCTCAGGGAGCGAGAGCAATTGAAATTGGGGGAAACTATGTCCAGAATTTCAAAATGGCATTGTGGGGTTTTTATTATTATTATTAATGGGAGAAAACTATGTTCTTCATATAAACAGCTTTATCCAAAATTAACAATAGCTAATATAAATCTCACATGTTTGTTTTGTACGTGGTGGGCAAGAACCAGCAGCGAGGAAGGCCTCCTTCCCTTTATGTAATTGAAAAATTTTAATATATCTGGTGCTTAGCTGAAGCAGCTTCTGTGGGGGTCTCTTATTTCAGGACTCTGCAAATCTGCACATAGTGGACTCTGGCGCAGTAAATCTCCATCCTTCGCAGTGCTGAGTGACAACCCCAAATTGTTTCACCGCTCCGCAACACGCAAGCCGCGATTCTAGCTGTAATGGATTTCCACTTTCTCAGGCGCCCGGCACAGCCCCGCACAGAGACGTGGCTGAGGAAGGTGACACAGCCTGCCCCTAGCACCCTCTCCGGCAAGGGGCCTGAGCTGCCTCTCAAGTACTCAGTTGTTACACCTAGACTACCTAAGCGTCGAGGTGCTGCCTGATGCCTCCGCGCTGGAGCTCGGCAGGACCATCCTCACGTTTGTGCTTAAACGTTGGTGCTGTAGGGCCTTAACGCCTGACGTTCCCTTCACCGTCACCGTAGAGAGTGGCAGCACTATGTACCTGCAGTCCGTGCTCGGCACCTTTTGCAGCCTGATCTGCTCGCCTCGTACAGCTAAACTACCGTCATCTCCTACGTAGATGTGAAGGAAAACAGAGCTGGGCCTTCGGTCGGTGGGTTTAGTCTTTTCTAACGCAAAGCCAGCCGACGACTGTAGAAGGCAGCTAAAAGTCTTGCCTCCTTAGAGATGAGGAATGAAAGCCTGAGTGAGGTTTAGATAACCTCGGCGAAACCCATGCATGATGGAGATAGAACTGGAACAGAATGTCTTACAGAGGGAATACTTATAATTTGTTTCAATAACCTATAATTTTCGTAATCAGGCTTAACAGAACTGGAGGTTGACTTGAGTCATTCTAACAAGAGCTGATGAGGGTGGCCTTGTCCCAGCATTTCTCCCAGTGATCACGGTAACCAGCATCTCAGGCAGGATTAAAAAAAGCTGCAACTTTAAAAATAAACAGGCACGTATTATGTAGGCAGCACACCTTAAGCAGAAGCAGAAAGTAAAAGGATTTAGAATTAAGTAGGCTTGTTGGTAACCCATGAAATTCAGTAAAATGGAGGGATGTGATTAAAAAGCTGCATTCATTTTTATGTTACCAAACTGAATTTTCTACAGAGCACCTTTGAATTCATTAGTTTAGAACTGCTTTTAATTTGGTGTTTCCCTTGAGAGCCATTATATTTTTCTGCTGTCAGCCTGATGTTGAGGAAAAAAAGAAAACTGGCAGATGTGGCGTTTTCATCTAGTGTGCTTCATAGTTAAAAACAGCATTAACTGCTATACACAAGCAGAGCATTACTTTTAATAATCCATCACAACTATTAAGTAGTTTAAATAAACTTAGTTTCAAAGATTGCTGCCATGTAGAGCTAACGTATTTTTTCTTGTTCATTATAATCCTTCTATGTTACAAAAGGATGCATATGTGTGATTTTTTTTTTTAATACACCCACTTGAAAAGTATTGAAAAATCTTTAACAAAGAGAATTTAAAAAAAATAATTTATATAGATGTCTGGCAAAAACAGCATTTCATATTGTTCTTACAGTATTTTATACTTCTACTCCTGATGTGACTATATATAGTTTACAGCCTCATTTACTTTAATGTGCTACCTGAATAACATAATCATAGCAATAACTATGGTATAGGGTTGTAAGGTGCATGAACCGCTAATGCTTTCTGACGATTTAAATGACTTGTTCATAAAATGTTCTTTTAATAATAGTGGTAAAGCTTTTAGCACTAGATGTCAAAAATGCGAAGAATATTGGCTTTTTCAAGTGTTATTTCTTTTCTAGCTAAAGTGTGTTTTAATAATAAATAGCACCAAAAGCCAAGGTTATGTGACTCTCGTCTGTACAGCAGGATCCAAGCAGAAGACTTTTTCCCACGTATGCAAACAGCTTGACCTCTGTCTGCGCAGTTATGTAACATCCCTAATGTGTTTACTATTTCTTTGTTTAGTTTAACAAGATGTTTCTTTTATCAAGAAAGGTCAGTATAACCTGCAGAAAAAAATAACAGCACAATAGGTGCAATATTAGTTTGTCAGTGCTTCATAAAGCTCTCTCTGGCAAAAAGGACTATGCCTTTGTATTGTAAATTGGGCAGACTTGTACCACCAAAGACCAGACTTTCCATCGGGAGGTGTGCTGGGAAGTCAATCAAAGGCCAGGCAACTACGGGGGGGGGGGAAGATTAAAAAAAAAAAAAAGTGTGGTTTTCTTTCCAGTTAAGCATCTTCAGGAATATATTTCTTTCTGTATCTCCAGGTTATTTGGCGTTACAGGAAACTGTGCTGCCTGCAGTAAGCTCATACCTGCTTTTGAGATGGTGATGAGAGCAAAGGACAATGTTTATCACCTGGACTGTTTTGCATGTCAACTTTGTAATCAGAGGTAAGAGAATTTCTTGGGTCTGTTCCATAAGCTAAGTGCTAATTCGGCACTGGTGCGGGCACACATTCAAGTCAAGAGGAAACGTCTACCAGTAGTGGAAACCCGAGACTGAGAGTAAGACCTGGCTACTTTTCCTGGGACTGATACAGAACATCTTTCATGACCTTGGCCAGAAAACTTTTTGTGCCTCAAATCCCGCATCAATAAAAAAGAATAATGTTACTTCCTCTCCTTCAAAAAGCTGTCTGTCAAGTTTAATTAATTAATATTTATGAAGGACTTTGAGATCCTTTTCTGCAGAAGAGCGTAGCAGTACCATTTGTCATTATTACATTAATTTCACTTTAATTCTTCATTTTTATCACATGTATTTCTTTTAAAGTACATGTTGTTTCTTCCTGTTGCCAGAACTGTAATCATTTAAATTTAAAAGATGTTGTTCCCACCATTTTGTCTGTAGCAGCATTGGACTTCGTATGCCATTTTTTTATTTCCATATCCTAAGTGTAGGTTATAAAAATCCCAAGGATCCAAACCTGACGCTTTGTTCTGAAGCATCACCCATACGGTACAGTTGCAGAACAAATGTCAAAAATGGTAAAATTGAAACAACTGAATTTTTCAGAGGTGAATGCAGCCGACCTTACAGCAACTACATTCGGAGTGGTGGCTAAATTCTGTCAGAGATTGCACCGAGAGCTCCTTTTCTGACTCCTCGAGAGCTGCTAGCAGCTTTGCCAGTGACTTCTACAAGGTCTGGGAAATGAGACAACCAATTATGTCCGCTCCTTAATGTACCTATTATTTTCAGTTATTTTTCAGTTATTACATGATCCTATTTAGAGTTTTATAGCGTTGATATTTTTTTCATTTTCAGGTGGGCAGAAACACAAGATGTACCCTTCTAGGGAAGTAATAGAAAATTAGGAAGATAATAGTCTAACACTACAAAGTTAGATACAGCTCTAAATAAGCTTTGCTAACTTACCTTGTCCTACAGTGTATTATTTTGTAACACTGTAGTCATTTAAAAATCAAACATCCCTAAAGAACCATAAAATGTACAGCTGCTAATAAGTGTAGCACACTACAATTACGCTCTTTAAAAAAAGCCAAATTGACCTTTTTCATCATGTTGCATGGGAAATTAAAATACCAGGCAAGTAATAACCACTGCTTAAACTATATTATAATGCAAAGTAATTATAGGTTCTAATGCTATTTAAAGTCCTATATCAATTTTGTCTTGCCACAGAACTAAGAGGTTGTATTCTGAGTGAGGCAGGCAGAGCCTCCCGTAGTACCCACTTAAGTGAGACACACGCGCTCTCCTAGGTTTCGTTTCTTAAACCCTTCACATCCCTGGTTTTTTTCAAACCACAGTTCTAGTATCATTATTAAAGCGCCTAATATATTTCTGTTGTTCGCTTCATTTATTACATGCCATAATGGGGCTGCATATCTTTAGTGTTGGTTATGCACAATTAGCACTTAGTTATTGTCTTGTCACTTCAGCCCATACAAGACAAACTTCTTTAATGTAAGAAGTCAGCTAATCTTCATCAGTCAAGCAAAGCAGACAATGTTTGCTACCCTGAGTGCAAAAGATTTTCATCATAGTTAGCACTCTTGGATCTGAGGAAGTGAACTTTCCTTTTCTCTCCCCCAAAAAGTGAAGGTGGTGTGATTCTTTTCAATATTCCTCTTTTACTGTTGCAAGTGTGAACTGATGTGCAATTTCACTTTGCAGCTAATATACATCCTACTGTGCCCTAGGGCCACTGATCCCCCTGGAAAAGTGCTGTAAGGTGTTTCTGAAATGGAGCTTTCCTGGGATATTTCATAGCTCTTAGTCTTGTCATTCCTGAGGCTTCAATCTAGTCTTTTATTTGATTTTTACTTTGCATGTAGTTTGGGCAAAGAGTTGCTGAAATAGTCTTACAGGAGTCTTAGTCTGGGAACAAAAGAATCGATCTACCTGAAATACAGCCTAGTTCATCTAGTCAAAACAGGGAGCAGTTCCAGAAGTTCCAAAGAATTTCAGAAATTCTCAAAAGTGGCCCTAATCCTGATTATATTGCAATAGCTCTCATAGAGCCTAATAAAACAGACTGCCTGTAGGGTACTTTTCTTCCTCACAATCTGGGGCTAGTGGCACTCTGAAGAATTAATTTTGTTGTTTTTTATAATAAATCCTATTTCATAGATGCTCTAGTGTAGCTCTTCTGTGGTTCCTATGGGAAAACATCCCACTGACTACATTCTCTCATTAATAAATACCTTTAAATCTTTTGGTTTTCATTACTTGTGTAACAATAAAACCCAAAAATGCTAGACACCTGACCCATTACCAGTTTCAGAGGGCTTTTGTATCTGCTATGAAACCTTTTTCTTTTCTTTGAATAATCTTGTCAGTCACCATGCCATTAATAATTTCTGTTGCCCTTCTCAGGATCTTTTTTTCTTCCTCTAGTTAAGCTAATCAAAACCAAACAGCAGATTCTGGGTGAGGATGAGTTTGTAAGATAGCAGTTTAATTTTCTTTTTTTATCCCATGCTGCCCCTTTGTATGCAAAATAATGTTATTGAATTTTTTTAGATCTGCTCGCTCCAGCCACTATCCCTGATGTGGAATTTATTTATTGAAGATATAAAAAAAATTTACAAACACATCAGTGATATCAAAAAATCAGCAACAGAGGTAGCAAGGCTCACCAGCTATTGCAAGACTTGTATGTTTGACCTTATTCCCTACCTTCACATTCTCTTCCCCCATTAAATTTTAAATCCTTTGGGTCATTCTTTATACCAATAAAAGCACAACATATCTGGAGTACTACCACAGAGTATGTAATGCTCTCTGTTTGGTTCCATAGTTCAGGTTTTCAGTTATCATCTACCATTTCGGGTTTTCTCCTAACAGAGTATATGCAATGTTCATGAGTAGACTAAATCCTTTCTTCCCGTTGCACTACTTTGTCTTTGCCAGCACTGAAGTTCTGACGTTCTGTGCCTGGTTGCTCCTTCCAGTCCCTCCCGCCTTCCGAGCTACCTAATAATTATATTAACTCGCATCACACCGATCCTTGAGGCAGCCCGTTCTTCAGTCTTGTTGTTGCATGACCCTCATATTCCTACCCTTTAAATAGTTGATCCTGGTCCAGTGAGAGGCTTGCCCATTTTCGCCTCGTGCTTTTTGTGAAAGATTCAGTGTTTTTTCTGCTTTTATGTACAACTTCACTGTTTGCTTTTTTCTTTTTGAGTATCTACAACTCACCATCCAGCTCAAGTCTCAGTGTGGATGGTAGTTAGACTCCCTTGATTTCAGGGGACTTTTGTTCGGGCCATAAACTCCATCTCTGAGCTAACTCATAACGTGCCTGTCCCCTTTTATGGGCCTCCTGAAGGCTACATTTTCAGAGTGAGAAGAAAAACGCATTGTCTCACATACTGTATTCTGGGAAGACAGACTGTAGATAGGACTGTAGACATAGGCAGGACTGAAAGAGATCTCCTGAGCCACCAAGCCTAGTTCCTGGTGTCAAATAAGCACTGTCTCGTATTTTCCCTTTCATAAAGCTATTCAGCTCTAGGATCTAATTGCTCTATCCAGCCAGTTTTTGACATATTTTCCTCATTTTTTTCTTGATACCGATGCTTAATGCTGAAGGGATTTTGTGAATAT
This sequence comes from Aramus guarauna, assembly GCA_013400195.1. NCBI lineage: Eukaryota > Metazoa > Chordata > Aves > Gruiformes > Aramidae > Aramus > Aramus guarauna. Next base: position 239,783 of record VXBL01010078.1, on the reverse strand, counting down.
TAAGCTCTGCTCCTAGCCTAAAGGTTTAAGCATCCCCTTATCTTTCATGTCTCTGTACAGCTTACTCCTAATTTGAAGTTTTTCCATCTCCTGAATACCCGCAGAGCTTAGTGACAGTCATCTTAATGGTGCGAGTGCTCCCCTTTCTTCTCTGTAAACACATTAAACTTCTCCTCAGAAGCACTTCACCTCTCATTGGCAGTAGCCTCAATATAGTTAATTTCTGTAGAAAATTTAAAGGAGGAAAAAAAAAAAAAGGAAACCACTGGAAAAACGAACTTGTAAACAGACACTGCCTTTCACACTTTGTCAAGCTGCATGTGTGTGACTAGCAAAACGGAGTGGAAAATCTTGCGAGTGGGCTCAGCTGTATCTTTGCTTGACACTTTTGACTACAGCGGTGATGTCAGTCTGCCTTCGGCTTTCCCACTTTCCGGAGTTTCCATGTCCTTCCTTTCACTCTGTCGGCTGCTTTAGCAGCTTGTTCCATACTTCTGCGATATTTTCTCTCCACAGTTTGAAGTCAACTCAGGGTATGGTTTAAAACCCCCATCTGCTATCACTGAGGGGTGTTTAAATCAACTGTTCTATCCTTCTGTCCGAAACAGCCTTTATTTTAATGGGAACTGGACTGAAAATGGTTACACACACATTCAAATCGCTGTTCTGATGTAGTTGTAAACACTTACCTCCAGTATAAACTGTAAAATGCCCGCACAATGCTGCCTTTGTTCTCTGTCAAGCCGCGGGGAGGGAATGCAATTCCAGGGACATCCTTATTTCAAACACCAACATTAGATTTTTGCACAAGTGGTCATTTTGTAAATTCTGAAGACCTGAATATGGCTTATTTTCATTGAGTGTCTCTAAATTTAGAATAAAAATTAATACATTTTCCATACCTGCTTTAAAAAAAATAAATAGTAAATGCAAAGAACACGAAGTTGAGGTTTGTCGTAAGTTGACCTAGGATTCTGCGTGTGTATATATACGACATTGTACTGGTAAAAATGTACAAACCCAGGCACAGCTCCCACTTCCCAGCCTTTGACAATAAATGGACTTTTTGACAGAAGCCTAGAATTAGTAAACCGTAGGTGTGGACTGATGAACTGTGATGTAAAAGAGCAGCTTTGTTCTCTCAGTGTTGCTTCTAGATTAACATTAGTTTGAGTTATACTGGAAACTCAAAGGAGCTTTAAAAAAAAGAGTAAAGGAGGAAAAGCAGAGGACAAGTTACATTACCGAGTGCACAAAGCAGAGGGGAAGGGTGTGGGTGCAGTAAGTCTGAGCTTTCTTTATCTTAGAGGAAATCAATTAAATGCTTCCAGATTTTGTTTCTTTCTACAACAGCAAAGATCTGACATTACCAGAGGAGGCACTTCACACACAGCCATCTTTGTTCACAGCAATATTTCTCTCGCTTTCTTAAGAAGTCTTCGGTACCTTGACACACATCCTGTACATCAGAAAAGATGACAGACAGCAGGGAGATCTCCTTAAATATCTGTTCTGAACAAGGAAATAGCTGTTTCTCAAAATGGAAGTTTTATACCTCTTGTGATTAGCCCAGGCACACCTTCGCCTTCCAAACAAGGTGATAACAGAGGTCATTTTCTAATATAAATGGCCTTCCTTTTGCCATTGTAAAATATGACAGGAGTTCTAGGATGTAGGTTAATTATAATGGTCATTCTGCTAATGTCACAGTCGTGTCAAAAGTAGCATTATCAATTTATGGTGGTAAGTCCAATCTGGCATGTTAATGCAGCCTATTGTAGATTTTTTTTCCCCGTTCATCTTGCGTGCCTATTAAATAAATTGGGTGAGGGTTTTAGGGAAAGCTGAAGACTACCATCTGCTTGCTAGAAGAGTAATAGTCTTGCCTCATTATATGCTCCTAACCCAGTGGTATCTCAATATGCTCCTTGACTCCATTTGATATACACGCCCAAATTGTGCCCTGATTTACATCCTATGCCAATTCCATTAAAAAAAAACAAACCAAACAAAGCAAAGCAAAACAACACTAGCTGGAGGTAGAAGGCTAGGCTTGAATTTACCCTTCCATTTTAAAGCTGAACAAGGTTTAAATCCTGGAGTGTGTAAAACCAATCTGAAGTAGTTGCAAGATTTAGGTCTTTGACTTCAGTGGAGGCTAAATCTGCTTTTGAGGGTCAAATAATATTGTAAGTGGGAATGGACAGAATTTGTCATACTTCACCCATCTCCTTACATCTCATTGTACCTGGGAGCTAGCAAACCATGTTTTACATGTTTTTCACCTGGTGCTTACCTCTTTGTCACCTAATGAGCGCATATTTCACACATTTAATACCCAGGGGCACACGCAAACCTCACCGTCAGTCTTTGCCAACGTGTTTCGGTCGCTGAACTCGCACAATATGAAACCGGTTGCAGAATTTGGCCCATAAGTATGGCAAGTAACGGGTTTCCCCCAAGGCAGAGGATCACCCCCAGTGTGCCGGCGCAGCCCCAGATGAACCCAGAGGGTGTCTTACCGTGCAGACAGACCCCCACCCCACAGGTTATCAGACAGCCAAGCGTGTCTAGATAGGCCACCGGCAGCCTCTCCACGAGACAGCTGTGCACTCGGAAGGTAAATGATTTGTGGAACTGTGTATGTTTAAGGCCAGTCATGCATAAAGCTGTCAAATGCCATGTAGACATAGGTAGAGCATTTCTGGCTTGACATATTAACATAGCAAAAGCAAAAGGCATTGACACTTTTTATTGGGAAAGGCGTCCTGTAGCTGGTGCGGTTTAATTCAAACCGTGGCACTTCTCTGAGGGCTGAGAAACAAAATCCTTCAGCCAGCGTTTTAATGCAAGCGATATTGCAAGAAAAGACTTGTGAAAGTATTGCCACGCATGTGAATCGCACTTCAGCAGCGTATTTTTCATTTGCTAAATATTTTAAACAAATTAGTCCGCTAAGCTCTCTATTACGCTGGAAGACAAAAGATTATGTAGCTGAGTAACAGTCGCCACTCAGAGCGAGTGCTTTCTGCGGGGCGAGCGGCGGGGCTGTGCCTGACCCACGGGGAGAGCCGCCCTGCTGCCCAAACCCTCGGTGTGGTGGGCACTGCTGGCAGGACGTGCCCCTCTCCGTCGCCATCGGTAGTCTTTGGGCTAACTCTAATGCAGGGCCTGATTTGTCACAATACCTGACTTCCCCTGCTTTAGTCCATATCAATCCATATGTTCAGTTAAAAGGAGCTAAGAAGGACTAATTTTTTTAAATTTTTTTTTTCAATGCGACTTCTTTGGGGAGAACACTTTTACGTATCAGCAGTAGTTAAGGCTCCTTCATCTAATCTGGTAAGATGCACAAAAGAATTTTTCTCAGCATTGTTGTCAATGGACAAAAATACAAAAGGTGGAAACTAGAGAAACTGCCAACGAACTTCTTTGCTTCAAGAATTCAGCATTTCAACACAGCTACTCAAAACACTTTTGTGTTATTAGTAGCCTGGTATGCCAGGATTGGGGTGGGAAAGATAGCAGGAACCTGTAAATTCTATAAAAGAGTCTTGACCACAAATAACTTAAAGATTTCAGGATCATTCCACAATCTCTATTTTCAATCATCATCATCAGCAGGCAGTAATCCTACAGAAAAAAAAGTCCACAAATAAACAAACCAATTTTCCTTTAAGAGCAGAGCTAATTCTTTTCAATCCACTTTTTTATTACACTATTTTCCCTCTATCTATTTAGCTAGCATAAGGATAAATTTCCAAAGCTACCCAGTTGGAAAATAAATGGGTTCACTGTTTGTCTAGCATTCCAATCTTCACAAATGTAAATCAGTCCAACTGCTACTCATTTAAACCTCCAACTTCACAAAACATTAAAGGACTGCTTTCAATACACAATTTAATCTGTGACAATTCCCCAAGATTTCTGCTCGAGCATCATTAGAAATTGACTATCTGATAAAGAGAGACCACTATCAGAGGTCAGGCGGGTCAACCTGTGTCATTTACGTAGTTTTACTGGGTCAACTACAGCAGGCACCACTATTTGAAGGTTAAATTGTTACAATTAAATACATATACGGCTATTCCCATAGCTACTCTGTTGTTAAATCTACCGTAAACAACACAGGCATTTATATCTGACCCTAATTGTGTCCAGGATGTCACCATTTGGAAATTATACAAAAAAGGACATTATAATCCGTTACACATTAAACAATACTTTATGCAGTGAGATCCATAATTAGCTGGTAGAAACTGGTTTCATTTATTCACATCAGTGTTAAGGGGTTCATTTAGGTTACTTTCTTTCATTTTAATTGGAATAATGTGAGCAGTGCCTCCCCATATATTTTATAGCTGGAGAGTTCACTATAAACAAAGGCACGTAACCCTGCCAAGGCAGTCACTAGGGAAACTCTTTTTCTATGCATTGCCCCTATTCACTTGCTCCCTAAGTATCTTCAAGAAGATTGGCTTTGGGGGGGTGAGGGGGGGTGTCAGTGAAGAGCCTTCTTATATTCAAGCGTACTGCTGAGCTGGGAAATCCTCCGTTACTCAAAGTTTGAAGCCAGCCAGCCAGCAGTGTTAACGTTACGTGATTTTTCCTACTCATCAGAGAAAAATCCAATGAAATATCGCGGCAGCGTTTTGTAAGCAATCAGATCATTCCGATGCACGTAATAGATGCACAAGGTAGGTATGCTGATACCACGAGAGAGAGCAGTTAGCTGAGTAACTCGATTTATAATCCACTCCTACAGGAGAAAGGGAAAAGGTTACACCGCATACCTGCCTGTGTGTCTCCAGTTTGCACCACAATAGATGGAAAGTTGTGTGCATGCTAGAAACGGCTCTCGGAACCACTGGTTTAAATCAATTCTAGTAAAATATCCAACTGGAATATAACAAGAGATTCTTACCAGTACGTCTGCACGAGACAAATGTAACGTATCTCAGATGGGCTTCCTACTGCAGACAGTCACTTTGGTTTCCATCTGATTTGTGTGAAAGCAGGACATTTACTTTTCACTTGGCGCAGTAGCCTGGGATATTTATTCTGGTTTTTCTGTGTGCTGGCGACCTGATCCAAGACTCCCACAGTCTTCGGTGGGCTTTGAATGAAGTTTTTGGCTGGGGAAGCAAAAACGCCTGAATGCACTAGATCTTGTTGAAAGCACGGGATTAATTCCGATACCAAAGCAATTCCTCTGCTGGGCTTTTACATACGTGCACACGTGCCTGCGTGCGCCGCGACAGACAGCAGAGGCGCGAGACGTGCGGTCAGTGCAACAAAATCGTGAACACTTGTTGTACGAGCCTTACATGTAAGATCTTATCATATCATTCATCCTGAAACTACCCTTTTCTCTCTCCTTTATTATTGTAATTTCAGATTTTGCGTTGGAGACAAATTTTTCCTGAAGAACAACATGATTCTGTGCCAGACAGACTATGAGGAGGGTTTAATGAAAGAAGGTTATGCACCCCAGGTTCGCTGATCTGATGCCACATCATTAAGAATACAAAGCACTATGTTCTTTTATCTTTTTTGCTCAACATGTATATAAGAAATGACACAGGAACCTACTGAATAGCATAGATATAGGGAGACAGAATGGTTGCGTGAAATAAAAGGCGGACTGCATCTGTATGTAGTGAAAATTTCTCCAGTTCAGAGTTGAATGTTAATTAAAAAGGTACTGTACATACAGCTGGATTCTTTCTGCTTGCTCTTGGGGTTTTTGGTTTGTTTGGGGTTTTGTTTCTTTTTGTGTCATTTGGCATGAGATGTTTATTTTGGACTATTGTATATAATGTATTGTAATATTTGAAGCACAAATGTAATACAGTTTTATTGTGTTACCATTTGTGTTCCTGTTTGCTTCTTTGTATTGTTGCATTTAGTACAATCAGTGTCTAAACTTACTGTATATTTATGCTTTCTGTATCTACCAGCTATTTTAAATGAGCTGTATCTTTCTAGTAAAAAAGAATTAAAGAGCAAATCCCAACCATTATGCTACACTTAGAGCTTAAGAATACTGTTTACATTAAAACTATTTAGAAAACCAACAACTCTAGCAGCACCTGCTGCTAATGATGCTATGGTTAAGGGTCTACCAGCACTTCTGTTATAAGCCTCTATTTTTCAGGGGTTAAGCATCTGCTGTTTAATTGCATAGATTTTCCTCAAAGAGCACTTTTATTTTACTACAAAATTTTGAAAAACAAATCTGACCGGTTTGAGATATATTATAAAAGGTGCAAAAGTTAATGATTTTAGGTGCTGCTTTTGTGCCCCTTAGGCATTCAAAATGCCTAGATTTGATTTTTAATTTAGCTGGAAATTAAGCCCTAATGCAAACCAGTGCCTCTGGGTATCTTATTTAATATATATATAAAAAATATATATGTTATTTTTCTGAAGTAATTTAATTTGGGTGGGGAAGGGAGAGGACTTCTGTTCATAAACATTTTAAAAATTTCTTAAAATTTGAGGGGTCTCCCTCTCTCTGTCCACCTTTCCTTCCTTTTTTTTTTCTTTTTCTGTTCTTTCGTTTTGTTTTTTTTTTTCCTCTTTTATCAGGGCTTAACCCTAAAGTTTTCTGGGGCTGTGTCCTCAACAAACCCTGGAAAAAAGTGAAACTAGAAGGCACTGTAAACAGCCCCTTCTGAGGGTCTATTTGCATTGAGGAAATGACCCGAGCTGACACTAGGAGAGGGACTGGGTACTAATTACCCACCTCAGTGGACGCTGAAGGCGATTTAAGTGCTGATATAGATGGGACAAAACTTTGAAATACCAATACAGAAAGTGCGAGCTACCACACTCCATTGACTCCACAGGTACTTTGCTGGCGGTGACAACATCCTACAGGTTTGTCCCATCAATAGTAGCAACTGAAAGCCTTTTGACAGAGGTGGAGTCACTGCTGAAAGCTACTGTTGGCAGTCAGTCCGGTTTCTAGGAGAGGTGGACCTCTGTTTTTAAAGCCATGAAGCTATTGCATCAGCAGGATGTCCCTAAGTGCTCGTGCCCCTAACAGAGCTTACAGGTGTTTGGCAAAGGAAAGCAGAATGAATGTTTAAAATGTTGTTAAATGCATTTTTAATTTTTTTCTCTTTGCTGCTGTAATCTAGCTCACTGGGAAAACAGCCTGCATTTAAAAAAACAACATTGAGAGAAAAAAAAAAAAAAGAAGAAAAAAGAGTAAAAAAGACAGAATAGAAACCCACTATACCCTACGTTGCTATGAAGCTGAGCTCTTGTTTTTATTTAGACTAAGAACCCCCACCTCTGCTCAAGTTGAGTGCTGTCTTTCCTTGCTCCTCCTGTCCCCTTGCGCAGTTTCAACATGTTTTTTGCTGGGGATGGGGAAAGAAACCGTGTAATGCAGCGGAGTAATTCCTCTAGTGTATGGTTTGGAGAACACTGCACGGTGGCTTGATTTAGAAATGGATATTTAGATCTAATGACTATTGTTACAGTGCGGTTTTGTTTCTGGCTGTGAACCCTTTTAAAAATAAGCATGGGTCACAAAACTTGAGTTTGACTCATAGAGGACCAGTAAGGAATGCAACAACTCCTCAGGCTGTTCTTGCTAATTAGAAGAAATAGCTCCACATCATTTTTCGATTGAAATTTAGCCCTACTTTGTGCACTACCTTCCTTCCTAACTTTGAGCACAAGTCTCTCTGCCACTCCCTTCCACAGTCCCTTAATGTCTGTGGGACAACGAAGCAGCTGATGTCAGAGGTACTATTAGGCACCACTTCAGGTGCAATAGACAAGTTGTCCGTTCCATGAAGGTGAGGATGACCAGAAAGTGAAGGATCATACTACCTTATTTTGATTGCAGTTTCAATTTTCTCCTCCAGCCTCTGCTGTGTCTTTCAGTTAGCAGCCAGAAAGATATCTCTTCTGCTTTCTACCAGTAGACTACAGACTGGATAGAAATCCTTGGTTCAGAAACTGGGCTGGGGAACAGGAAAGAAGGGACCTTGGTTCTGTCTTTGACTTGCTGTAAGCTTGGGCAAGTTACTCAACTTCTCTGTGCCTCAGTTGCCCCTGTCTGCCGAGTGGGGCGAATGCATACGCTGCTTTTGTAAAGCATTTTTGGCTCTTCAGAAAACCAAGAGCTATGCATGCAAATGTTACTAGTAGCATTAGGATATTCTGGGGGAAGAGTGCAGCAGGTAACCGCAGATCTGAGGTAGGAGAGCACCAAAACCAACTAAGCCCGTGGAAGGCTTGTTGGGGATGAAGGCAACTACATGCTAATAGTGCTGTAAATGCTAAAGCGCTCTCTCATTACCACAAAGTGCCACTGTTCAGCTCTCTGTGGGGTAAACGAAGAGAGTGGAATGGGAAAATAGTGGCTTATTGGTACACGCCAGGTTACTCATACGTGCATGTGTGTTTTGTGACATATGCTCAAAATGGGGAAGAGAAGTGTGGTCCTGCTATGGAGAAAAAAGTAGTCTTGCCATTCTATCGACGTTAATTGATGCAAGGATAAAGAAATGTTGATATGCTTGTTTGAACAGCTGCAATGGTACGGCATTCCTTTGAGCACTTAAAGCTCATATATCTTATTCACGTACATATCTAAAATCTGTATGTAGAGGATACAGTATAAACTTAGATTTGAGGTAGGTCAAAGATCGATTACACATTTTCCTGTATTTTGAACTTCCATCTTGCCTGGCTGTTAAAATAATAACTGGGAGTTGAAATATTTAATGGAAACATTTACAACTCCAATAAAGTATCATATCATAAGACAATATTGAAGAGAGATTATCTGCCAGGCTGCTTTATTGATCTTTTTGACAGAGGCCTAGACCATTCCTTTGGGTTGCTTTTAGTTATCTAGCTTAGGTCTCCTTCTCCATCACCGTGGGTGTCAACATGCTCTGTCTGCATACAGCAAAATGTTCTGCTGGTGACCGTTGCTCAGTGTATGCTCATTTGCCAGGCAGGAATGCTTCCGCTTGTATCTCCTAAGTTTAGCCAGACGAAAATAATAATAACAATAACAATAATTTTAAACATCTATTATTCTTAGGTTGCTGTTTTTCAAGCCACATGAAAAAGTACAAAGTATCAAACCTTGATTTTCAACTGTAGAAAGGTCCTCTGCCAACCGTAACCTGCTGTGTCTGTTATTTGCCACAACTGGTGACGAATCAAGAGAGCCTGGATTCTGCAGAAGCAGTGACCAGGGCTAAAAGTTGATCTGTTTCCTAATTGTATTTTTATCTTGCTTAACATCTTTTCTGGGTTCTTGTTTTGGTTTTTTTTTTTAAGCACACCTTCTTGCCTCTTCCTACCCTCCCAGAACGCTCAAATTTATGCTCGTGTAATGTAAATAAAGAAAAATCATCCAGCAACCCCTCCTACCTGTTCCTACTTGCCTACATATAAAATGACTTGAGGAAAATAGATCGAAAAGTGGTCAGTGAGAAGGGAGACCATGGGGAGAGGAAACAAACAAACAGGGACTGTGGCAAGGTTTCGCCTGTACAGACAAAGTACTTTAAAGGCTTTTTTCAGCATAATATACAGCAGCTTCTTATAATTTTCTCAGCAGTAGGTAGTTTACAGTCATCTGTACCTAGAACAAATCTTGTCAAAAATGAAGGTCTGTAGTGATTGCTGGGTATAATTTTATACATTTAGCTGATTCTTCTGAAAGCTTCCACTGTGCTGCTGTTGTCAGACTAAATTATCAATTTAGCCATTTGTTGTTTAATGAATAAAAAACTCCTATGGCATTGGAGATATTGTGGTTTCAATAAAGCAAAAGCTTTAACAACTCGAACTACAGAAAGTAAAGTGTGTACTGTATATAAGAACAGTGTTTTTATTCTTTTAAATACCACTTCAGATTAAAAAAAAAAGCCAATTACATATTCACTTAATACATTTCTCCTACTTCAGCCCAATGATGCAGACCAAACCTGTTTACTGTTCACTTCAGTACCTTGCAAAAGGAAACCAAAATACAATATGTGCAAGGTAATAGGCCATTAGCACAAACATGCTCCCAGTAAAAATCTTTTGTGTAGGCACCCTTTCTAGAAGCTGCCAATTGTGGGTGATAGAAGTATTGTAAAGGAAGTGATTTTAATACTATTTAAGGCATTAAAGCTGAAGAGTATCTGTTTAAAGCCTTAAAGTAAGGGTTGCATGTATCTAATACCTTTTAAAATGCCTTTCTGCTGATTTATATTCATCCTGAACCCGCTAATAATGAGTATACATAAGCAAATACCATCTTCCACCTATTCAGCATGTCATTGGTATGAAAGCCCCAGAAAATATCTCACGTAATCAGTGTGTTCAGAGAGTTATCTAGCACAAATTACTCATTAACTCAATAGCACATAATAAAAAAGAACATCAATTAATTAATGAGTCACCCTCAGATCACTTTGATTACAACACAGCTCTGTTGAAACAGCAGTTATAAATGGAGCTGCCTCTCTTTATTCATTGTTTGCAATTGGCCCATTATTTTGCAGAGACCGGTGTCATATTTAACACATGCCTGCAGGTAATTGTGTGATTAGTTTCATAAATGAAGATGCAGAGGGAGAACGCGGAGTGTCTTGCTCTGCAGTCGAGTCTGAAGATGCCTGAATCCGCCGTACCTCCTGCAACCTGCCGTGCCGGCAGACCTCTGCCGTGCCCACGAGGCCAGCCTGCCTCCGGGCTGCGAGGTCTTAGTGGCAGGAAAACACTCGGAGCTGGTCGTACTGACCACTGCTTTGACCTGAAGATCCCCAAGCCCTAGGCAAACACTTTTGACGCAGGCCTCCCAACAGGCCACGTTGCTGGTATTTCATGGAGAAGAATACAGAGGCAGGGAAATTAAGTGGGCTGCCCAAGATCATGGCAGCAAGTCTGCGTTCCTCGAACCTCGCTGTTCGCATGACTTGTAAGACCTCACACGACTGCCCCGTCCTGGGTCTTGCCGAGACAAACTCCTCTGCTCTGTTTGGAGCAACACGTGCGAATCCTTGATGCTCAGAGATGGACCGAGAGGAGGAGAGGCTGGACACTCCAAGCTTCATTGTGGTGAACTGTGTCTGGTGAATACGAGCTGGGGAGGCGAGTGAGGAGGGTTGGGGTTTTTTTTATTTAAAGTTTTTTAGAGGGGAAGATGAAGAAAAGAACACAAAGTCACCACCTAAAGTTCCTAAACTATCTTGGTTAAATGCCATTCCAATAAGCTTATAGTGTAATTATAACAGTTCCCTTAGGTAAGTAAGAAACATCTGTTAGTAACACATAGCAGGTGTTAGCAATTACACATACTGATTTTTTTAAAGTGTTTTTAATTAAAAAGAATTCTGTTTTCTGAAAAGGAAAGCACGGTAAGTCCAAACAAGCTTTTGTTTGTGTGGCTCTAGATCATGTAATATGCAAAACGATAAAGGTAAAATCAACTTAAATTAGCAAGGGTTTGCACATATGAATCCAGATTATTGCAATCAAAACCAAATTGGGATTCACTGCATTATTGTAAAGCATGTAACATTAGTATTCTAAGCAAAGTTTCATCTAATGTATGAAATCCATATAGTTCATGTAATCACTGAACACATCTGAGTGGAGCGTTTGAACCGAAGAAGATTGCTACAGTTAAGTAAAATATGAGAGGTGTTGTAAGAAAGGAACAAATGGCAAGGAATTCTGTACAATAGTTTCTTCACATTCCCTTTATCCCACTGCTGGGAAACACTTTCTAGATTAAGTTAGAGCAAAATCAAACTATGATGTCAAATTACTTTGAAGAACTAGCCAATAGCAATTTACATTTAGCAATGTGAATGTTCTGCCATTGAGAAATAACAAGAAGGAGCCAGATTGGAAGGCCAGCTATTTGCTGATGATTTTAATCTGAATTAAAAGATAATGAGATGACATTTTTTTTGCTATCCTAATGCTATCTTTCCATAGATGCCAGGATGTGGACGTCAGGCATATCAGGATTTAAATCTGGCCATAAAAGTTGACTTTCCTTTCATATAAAATACATAAGCAACCTAGTTGGCAAGGAAAAGAGCAAGAAGCACCAACATTAGTACAATCTATGGACTTGGTTTTGTATCAAGCTGGGATCCAGGTTGTGCTGGTTTGTCTGTGGTTCCTTTCACAAAAGTGTCTCTAAAGGCCAATGCAGAAAAGTAGTCTACAGCAATATAATGAGATTATGTTCTTCCCAACTGTGGTTTTTATGAGGAGACATGTATATAAAATAATGGATATGAAAAACCCTATCAGTGATGGTTACACCAAAGAAAAAAAAAATGCATATGTATTTTATTCATCTAACTGAATGCACAGATCTGGAAAGAAAGACCAGATTTTTAACATTTTTCTGTTTTCAGGAAATTCGGGGTTTATCCTATGTTATCCAGAAGTCTTTCTATTATATAAAGTTTGTTGAAGCCTTTCTTGATATCAAGGTCATTAAAACTTTTATCAGTTGCATTCAACCAATACACTGCTAGTATTGTAACTAGCTTTCTGGATGAACAGAATAAGAAAAAAAAAATATAGACCTTTTAACCCTTACAGTTACATTAGTAAGAACTTCTAGGTACCTACTACATAGCCTTATTAGCCATTCATGCTTGCAATATAATATCCAAGTATCCAAACCAGATGGCACACAGTTAACTAAACATATGAGCTGTGAACAATAATCATGTAGCAATAGCTATAAAAGTATTTTGATGTTTTTTGTTGAAGTTGAAGCAGAGCATTTCAGTACTCATTGTGCAAAATGCCTTTCCAGAGTACAGTAACCTTGTGACAATGAGTGCATATTAATTAAAAAAAAAAAAAAAAAAGATAAAGCTAGATAAATGCCTAACAAATGTCTTTAACGTCTTTAATTTAGAATTAGAGCTTCACATTTGTTCCTACAGTCTCTCAATCATCATGTAAGTGATAAAATATCACTGCTAAGTCTGTAGCAGTAAAGAATATTTCTGCTTTGGCCTCTCATCCCAGTTTATTTTGGGAGCATTATAATAGACCTGTTCACTCTCTTCCTCTCAAACTTCTCTTAAAAAAGATAAGGGGGAATCACCTTAGCTGTGTTCTGTGTGGCCAGCTGGAAGATCTTCCTGGAGGTAAGGTTCCCAAGCTATGAGGCTCAAGTGGAGATGGGGATGTAAGCTTGTGAAATGAGCGGGATACAAGACACATTTCTCTTCAAAGTCAAGCTCACTAAGGGCACATGTTAACCGTGGAGCCGGGTGCTTGAAGGTTAAACACTGTGTTATGAGCAGCACACACCTAGAGCCACCACTGTGGACTTCATTCTCTATGTCTTTCTGTCCAGTTAGAAAACAGTGTTCAGGCCCTCGTTACATCTTCAAAGTGGTATGAAGATAAATATATCAGTGATTTTGAGATGCTAAAATAATAGTGACAGAGAGAGACAAAAGTTAACTAAGTAGGACAGAGCACTGCAAACTTTCCACAGACAGAGTAGCAGGACTGTGCCAAGGCAATGTAGTCCAAATGATAAAAGACACCTCCCGCATATTGCCTGCCGTCAGCTTAGAGCTCCTGGCGTATATTCTCCAAAGTCCTTCTAACCTACAAGTTACTTATTTTAGTAGTATGATGTCATAGTGTCACAAGCTATTGACATTTTCAACAACCTGAAAATCCCTTTAAACAATCCACAAATTTCTGATTAACATCCCACACGTCCATACACCTTTCCTTCTTTAATTGGGGGTACCCGATCTCGGAGTCTGAAAGTCATCTGGAAGCAACTCTGTGTAATTGAAGTCATACTATATGGGATCGTGTTGCTGGCATTTACTGGGAAAGTGAAGCAACACAGAACTATCATAAAATTTCAGGGTTGCAGTCACCCTTGTCTCATCATGTAGTATTGTAATAGGAAGTTTATAGAGAGGTTGGATTTTTAAGGACAGGCTGGGTATCAATTTGTTCCAAAGTTTTTATTGTGCTAATGAACTGTAACAGCTCTAATCTATTTTTAGATGGTGGCATTTCAAGTCTCTCTGCTCCTCAGTTCAAAATCCATAATGTGGAGATAATATACCACTTTTCTACCTCACAGGATCCATGAGGGTAGTAATTGTGGGATTTTGCAACAGTGCCAGCGGAGCATATAGAATACCTAAGCAGGAGAACAGCAATATATACAAATTCTAGCTTAGGAATTCTCTAAAACGTTAATTGCTGGATACTAGAGAAGTACTGGGAAAAGGATTGCTCTGCCTTTGCTTTTTCTTACCACAGTTCCAAACCACCTCTGTTAATAGTCCCTGTCAAAGACAGACACTTGGCTAGATGAGAACTTTGGTCTGAGCCAGAATGGTCATCCTCTATTATATTCTTCCCTGAGGTACCACAAGGACTAATACGGTGCAAAAGAATGAAAGGCAAGGAAAACCATTACAATCTATACAATTTATTTTCACTTTCACGATTATTCTTCTACAAAGTGTATGCCAATTATCCCTGCCTGCTTCTCGAGCCATTATTAATTGGTTGATTACACAAAGCAGAAGCGGATGAGATGTGATCTGAAAGATCTGAAAGAGACAGCGAATAAGATCCTTGAGGCTAAATTCACAGAACAAGAAAATGTTGCAGCTGTCATTTAAAAAGACGGTACCTTCAGACCTGCCATGGCTGTGTTTCGTTATGGTCCCTAGTAAAAAGAACACCAAACAAAACTGAGCCTGTACCACATCCTCGTCAGGTCCTCTATGCCCAACCTCCTATGGACAAAGAGCACTGGGAACAAACATGTTTTGGCTCTGTTGGAGTACATAAGAGTAGCCTGCTCTCTTTCAGCTGCTCCCTCACCCAGGTCTACCTTCACCAAAGAAATGATTTAGTTATGGTAGAAAAGCATTGCCCACTGTGTAGTATTGCCCATAGAACTAAAACTTAAAAACCTAAAGCTTGTTTAAATTCAATTTTTCCTCCCATATCCACACCTTGTTCTCACTCCAGTCCCAAGCTGGAAAACCTGTACTTTAACATTTGTTGTTATTCACAATTAGTTAAGTAGTTCAGATAGACCAAAAATCAGTTACACAGATTTGGTTTGGATGCATCTCTGATCATACACAAGGCCCATATAAATCAGATTTGTTCTCACTAAAATCAAAAGAAATGCTGCTGGTGACAGCATCAGAGATAGGATTTTACCTCTGGGAAGAATAACAGATAGCAGGAGGCAGCCCTCTGCCACTCTCCATCAATTGCTTGCCAGAGCCCTGGCTAATCTTTTCAGCTAGTCAAAGCATACAGTGTGTTACAGAAGGTCTCTGAATAACTCAGTTGGAAGCCAGCTCAAGCCATGGAAAACTGACTTTCACTCAACACCTTAGTCAAAATTTGAATGTAGATTTTGAGAGTTGAAAACTTACTCTGCTAAGTTATCATGGTCTCTGATCTCTCTTAAAGACACTGAAAAATGATCTTCCTCAAGGCTTCTCTCCTGTATGCACATATCTGTCTCTCCAATTAGACTTCAGTCCATTAGGTATTACTAATCCACACACATTTGTGAACTGCAAAATAATCTATTTCTACAAGCAGCAAAGCAACCCAGCAAGAACTCACATACAAAAATTGAGCATGATCAGATTAACACAAAAATAGGAAAATTGACTATTAGTAGTCTTAGAGCATCTAACCCTTTAAGCAGGCAAGTCAGTGAAAATAAGGACTCTCAAAACCAACCTCTGACAGACTTTGCTGTAGCAGTTCAAGATTTTTTTCTGTCCCTAGCAAACCCCTCTGCCTTTATCCCACAGTCCTCTACCCGCAGGACACCAGAGACAGCCCATTAGCCGAAGCCGCGGTTGAAGGTGGGTTGGCAGGAAGGTGCTGCAGCATGAACGGGGCTCCTGAGGTGCAGGCACGTACCTGGCCACTGCGGTGATATTTGGCCTCTGTGGTAACATGGGCCAGAGACGAGGGGAAGGCTGCTGGGGAGAAAGGGTTAAAATGCAGTACTAAGTCCAGCCTTGCTTGTCTCTCAGAGCTCACTTATATGCCTCATGGGTTCTCAGATGGGGTTTTGACCTTTCGGCCCAGACAGGCATACCATCATCTCACAATTTCATTCACAATAATTGAAATGATGGGAGACAGGTATTTGTTACGGGTGCAAACTCGGAGACTTGTAATTGTTCCAGTTTTTGACCTCTGGATATTCATTTGGACCCTTTCTCCTGAAAAGGCAGGTTTGCACCTCTGCTTCCTTCTACCCTTTATCACCCTTCCTGATGTCTCTTCCTAGCAAGCTCACAATTCCATCAGCAAGCAGCTAAAATGCTTAGGCAATGCCAGCAACTGTTTAAAATGTAAAGGGACAGAAATGATTAGCACTATCAAACTTTTTATTCTAATGGAAGTTAGACAAGCCCCGGGCATATTTACACCTGCAATTGATTGCTCCTTCCACTCTTGCCCCATAGATCTGCTTGTTTCAATTGACCCTAAGGCAGTAACCCTCAGAATGTATCCATATCGTTCTCTGCTTTCTGCTGACACATTTTCAAATCACAGATTTAATGCTCATAATTTTCACATTTAAAGACTCAGACTGTGCAATCCAATCCGGTATTTATATCCAGACAGAAAGACAGTCTTGTATGTCCAAGCTACCTAAGCGGCAGCTAAATTAGCCAAAGGTGGGGGGGGGGG
>VXBL01010078.1:127197-217303 GCA_013400195.1 Aramus guarauna | reverse complement strand
TGTTTAATTATAAGATGATCTTTTATGGGGAAGGGAAGGGAAGGGAAGATCAACATGCCTTATTAATTCTTGTTAGTGAAGCGAGCACAGCCTGGGATGGATGTTAAGGAAATATTTTGAAGTGGTCATCAGCCACTTGTTTGTTCTTGGCAGTGAGAACTCCTTCAAAATGAGAGTGAAGCCCCCCCCTTTTTTTATTAACGCACAATGCAATGAAACAAAATAACTCAATGTAAATAATATGTGTACATTATAATCACAAAACCTGCATTTTTCAAGTCATAAAACACAGCAGGAGGTGTGGTTATCTTAAGGAGGAGGGAAAGGGGGAATCAATCCTGAGGGATTTTATGAATCATAGCCAGATGCCTATAATCCCCCAGAGGTGTGATTATCTCATGACAACCACTTTCATTGGAGTTGTCTTATTGCAACGACCAAAAAGAAAGGAAGGGGGCAGGGAGGTGGGGAGGGGAAGTGCTTTATTTTAAGGGAGAGGGCTTTTAAGCTGGGGAGGAAGGAGAAAACAGAAAAAAATGGCAGATTTGAATGCTGAGCATCTTCTTCAACCCAGTTTCTGCTGTGCTCACATAATCATTTTCCTATTTTTGATCTTTGACTACTACGGTCAAAATTTTCTCTAAATCTAGCTGGGCTGATTTGTTTCTAAGAAAAAAATGTAAGTAAGTAAAAAATGTCACAATTATCCTGGGCCTGTCTGTCTGCCAATTTCTCTTGTCAGAGTAACTGGCACTCACCAACTCCTCTAGTTTCACCCAGGAGAGGTCAAAACTGAAATAAAGTGTGGTAGTATTAATGTCTTGTAGACACAGCTCAGCAATGGAGTTGGGTGATTATTTCAGCTAAAATATAAACCTAAAGAAATGTATCTAATCACCAATTTTGTTAGAAGCACCAAATTTGTCAGAAGGTTTGCAAATCTTTTTAGAGTATCTGGGCTTGATTTTTCTTGACTTTTCTGCTTTTGTAGGATGCTGTAAGACACAGAAAGACCTTCATAGTCCTGAGCTATCCAATGCTAAAAGAGAATAAAATCCTATGTTCAAGAAATGTTATTTACCCAGAATTTTGGTATGAGTCTGTTTGGAAAGAACAGAATTGATTATCCCGAGCAGATCTCAATGACTTATCTTCTCTTTGCCAATACAGAATGTACAAGATTCTATACATTTAAATGCAGTTACATATGGACATCAAACCACATGTACCACCTTTCTTCTGATCCTGTTATTGGCCAAATTTGTTGAGTAGAATCAGATGTCCAGAGATTTTGCACATTGGCTTCTCAGAGGGGAGAATCTGGGTGGTTTACACCTATGCACTAATCCAGCAACAAAATGGCTAAACACCATGCAGGAAAATATTTATTTATTTACCTCCAGAGTTCATTTTAATAGGATCAGAAACACACACCCTCCCTCCCTCCAATGCTCAACAACCCTCCAGAAGCAATGCTGCCTTAAGAATCCATTCTAGTCAAGAACAAAGCTGGCTGTAAAGCCAGAGAGGTCTCTTTCCACAGTTGTGTGTACAGCCTTCTACATAAAGCAAAAATTTTTGCAGGTGTCTGAAAGTGAATCTTTTTCAGTACATTAAGAAAAAATTTTTAGAAGTCTAAGGAGACAAGACCATTTGGCAACACCTGCCATAACACAATTATTTAACAGATATCTTATAGCAGTACATAGAGGCCCAAAATGATATCTGAGCTTCTCTGTGGTAGGTGTTATACATACTAGGAGAATATCACTGACCCCAGGAAGTTTATAAACTAAATAAATAGGACAAATATCAAGCCAAGAGGAGCAGTATTATCTTTAGTTTACATATGGAGAACCAAAACACAAAGACATAAAAATCTGGAAGTCCCACAGAAAGCCTGTGGCAAAGCAAAGTTCTCGTAAATCCTAATCCATTGCTAGCTCCTTCCTCTCAGCCATGTCCTTTGCAGAACAAGGGACCTGCTTGAATTCTGCATGCAAAGCAAAGTTTGGGCAGTGAGTGACAGAAAGAAGCAGCAATTTATAACTGACATATGTCCTTTTCAACCACAGATCTCAAACAGCATTACAGAGACAGGTAATTCTCTCCTTTTCACACAGTGGATTGCTAAGGCAGGGGAATCATCTGTAGCTTCACAGGAGAGTTTGAAAGCATAACGTGGTTGAAGTCTCCTGTCCTCTAAACCTAACTGGATAGTCATGATTTTCCTCGTCTTGCAAAGTCTCATAGCAATAAAATGGTTAACCATGGTGACTCCTGTAATGCTTTCAGTTGTCAGAAGATGTAGCCCAAGACTATAGAAAAGGGACCAGAGAAAGTTATTTTTTACACCTCCTGGACACTAGGTCTGTGTCTTTCCCCATTCTAGTACAAATTAACACACCTCAGAAAGGATTCCCTAATTTACTGTGGCTTTGAATGGCTTGTGATCAGCCAGAATAGCGGAGTGCTCTGCCCCCTCCCTCTGTCCCAATCAATGGAATAGTGTGGGGTCATCGTGCCAAACATATGCGACATCCTTCTTGTGAGGTGTATTCCACACGGGGTGATCAATCTAACCCTGTGGCTCCTCTCCAGCAGCTGAGCCAGCACAAAGAGAGCTACACCAGGGCCCAAAATAGAGTACCTTGTCTCTCATTGTGGCCAACTTCTGGTCGAAGGGACATGACAAACTTCTAGGATTTTTGTTGCTTACACAGAGGCCTGATCTCATCCGCATTGAACAGTCTCTGTCTTTTAAGTTCACTACATTCTTGATATTGCTAGAGGCAGAAAGAGTAACGGCCATTTTATTCACTATAGTAGGAACAAATTAGAAAAGATCCTAGAATTTTGAATTTTGAATACTGGGTATAATTGCATATGGGTCATAATTTTTTTTAAGAAGTCACTGCTATATGTATATATCTTTATATTAGGTACAGTTACCAGATTGGAGATGCCACCTCTTGGTTTATTTCCTTTTCTGTTTGCCTTCCTAGTAAAGAACTTTTCTGTTTTGCATAACGTGAGATCAGAAAAAAAGGAGAATGAAAAAAAAAATCAGGAAATAATAGCAGCATCACTCCATATTCTTTCCTCAAAATCAGCTCTATGTCACACATTAGCCATTAACTCCTTTGACCTGTTCCTCTTTGAAAGATAGGTTCCACTCTGGGTTTCAACCTAAGACTTCAATATCTTCAACACTGACATAATCTTAATTGTTTTCTATATTTCTAAAAGGACATAAATGAGAGTTAGAAAATAGCTTATAGGAAAAATACATTTTCAAGGTAAGCCAGATGATCATAAAATCAGCTCTCGAAAAACCCCAGAAGTAAAATAGCATTCAGTAGCAGCAGTAGTAATGATCTGAAACATTTAAATTAAATATATGCACTCAAGACATCACTGTATCACGTGCTTAAAGTGTTGGGTTCAAATGCTAATTGGAGTATAAGATGAGAAATCCAAACACAAGTCAATTTTGATAAGAACGTGAATGCATTTATCAAAAAGATTTCAAAATGTTGATGTGCAGCCTCCTGGGATTGTTATGGATACACAGAAGATATGAACATAAAAACATAATTCATCTGTTCAAATTCCAATCCCATTCTGTTTATTTCAAGATGCAACAAATTTCTGCTCCTTCCCACTCTTTTCTTCATTTTTTTTTTCAATGATGATCAGTATCTACTTTTTAACTGACTCACATAGACTTTCTGAGTCCTGCCTCAGTGAATTATGGTAAAGAAATGATGGGATAAATGTATGAGAAATAGAGAATCACTTTTCTGATGAAAGGGTTATGGAAATAAGACATATCTGCTGTTGCTACCCAACGTTGCGATCCCAGAGGAGCGTAGAGTTTGGTCACCTCCCAAGGTCTTGCCTCCATCTTCAGCCACACCGCTCAGACCACTGACCGCTGTGGTGGACATGCCAGAGCTTCAGTACCAGTGGCAGCATCCTGTGTAGCACGAGGTCCAGCAAAGAGCTTGCGCTGAATTTTATGCTGCCAGTATTGAGACTGCTGCTGCACATAAGCTGGCAGCGACTCCAGAGTAGTTACACCCAGACCAAGTCCTTCATGAGATGAAGCTTTCTTCGGGGCCCTACAGCAACCCTTCCAAACAGAGCTGCTTAAAAATGGATTTGCCACCTAGATGGTAAGTTACTACTCCAGAATGTATTTTTATCTCAGAATGGGTCAAAGTATTTAAATGGCTTCACTTTTCACAGAACAAAGGGCATCCCAGGTTATTTAAGTGTGGACACTAACTAAAGTAGTGCATCATGAAGGTCACCTCTAGCTGAAGATGTCAGCAAGCAGTGCTGCATGCTAAAATGTCTATGGTGCTTGTGCAAAGGCAGAAAACTTTTACTTCAGTTGGAATTAAAAGTTTACCTCAAGTTTTCCTCGTAGAAAATTGAAAGAATATTTTTTCCTGTAGCAACTACCTCTGCATTGAATAAAAGAGGAGATGTCATATATGACACAACTTCAGGATATGGATCAATGCCGTCGTGTGAATATTTGTACTCATTCAGTGACCACCATACACCATGTTCAGTGAATGAGGGAGAGCTTCTATGCAAAAACTGATGTGATCAAGCCCACAAAGACCATATCTTTGTGATATCCATCTATTAGAGAAATTATGACTGCATGAATTTTCACAGAGTCCAAATACAGAGCACTTGATCTTGCAGCGTTAAAGTTCTTTCATGCAGGGTTGGGGTTTTTTTTATCAGTGAATATGTATACATAGTTTTTACAGGGAATACAGGATATAAGGGACAGTAAGTATGCTTCAGCATATGGTGAAACCATATGGTTGACTGCTTTTCTGCTATACCACTTTTATTTATTTATTTAAAATTATGCGATTCACATTATTAGCTGAGACCTCTTTAATTTACGTAGCTATAAATATGATATATTAATTATGCTTAATTCTTGAAATATTATTTATTATTATTTGGGGTTAAGGAGTATGCAGAGAACAGGGCAAAAAATGGGCTGAATTTCCTACTGATGTAAATGAACAAAGCAATACCAGTACTTCAGATCGAAGAAATACAATTTCTCCTGTGCAGAAATCTTTGATTTGTCACGCAGATTCTGAATTTGGATTCCTCCTAGCATATTCTTCAGGAGTTAAAAAACAGGAAGCAATGAACAGAGAGGTGTGGGAAAGTCTTGGCTTCTCGGTTCCTTGTCCAGTAAGGCACCAAAGAGTGAAGAAGCCCAGAAACCCTGTCCATGTGCTGCTGAGGAGCCCAGAGAGGGAGGCAGAAAGAAAAGGTAAAATGGTAATTCCAGGAGGACCAACTTGTTTCTGTTTAATTGGCATATTTTGATCTAAAACGTTCCCATCATCAGCTGTAAGAACAGTGATACAGCAGAAATTTTCCCCTAATTTTCAAGCTATTTAAAATTCAATTAGAAATACACTGCAAAACAAGGAATATTCACATAGCAAAGAATTACAAAAAAATATTATGCTATGCATCATTATTCACTAGTCTATAACAAATAAGCTTGTTAGATCACAGTCCAGTTCCCAACACACTGGTGTCCGCCACCTCAAACTACTCTCTCTGTCTTGATTCTGTTTTCTCATTGTTTCTCTCTTGAAGGACCAGGGATTTGATCGAACTGGGAAATCTCCCACGCTTTTTGATCAGAGACTTTCTGGCTGTCATTGCCTTTTCTGTAGGAGAGAGGTGACAGTTCCCATTTGGATTGCTACCTAAGGAGATCAGATGCCTGGTCTGAAATCCCTACTTCAGCACAGACTTCTAATGTGAGCTTAAATATGTCACTTTGCCTTTTTTTGCACCTCAATTCCTTAACAGTAGCAAAGGAATCTGAGAACTTCCCCACCCCTGAGGGTTAGACTGTGGGGTGCTCCAAGGCCATGGGGACATGTAAGTAGCTCAGCCAGGTGTAAGACTTTGATCTTCAGAGTTATCAATCCAGCATTTCAAAAGCATTTAATTCGCAATGAGAGATTTAATATTTTCAAGAAACAGTTCACTTTTTTTAATAGAAGTTTTATCATTAATTCTTTAAACAGCTTACATAATCCCACATACAAGTTTCAGGAGTTGATCTTATTATCTGTCTTTTCTGTAAACTCTCTGTTTTGGTGCAACATGAAGTTTGACCAAAAGGCATTACATCTATGCTGGCAGCAAGTCTGTGGATGTTGATATGCCAGGCAGGAGGTAGGTGATTTTTCTGGAGACATCGCTCACTTTCTCTAAGGGAAAATATGAAATAAAAAAGTATAGAATGACCTTGCACTAATAAGCCTCTGCCTCGAGACAATGATTAAACCTGGTAGCGCAAGGGTTGGTTTATGAGTAATATCAGCTAAGGCACTAATGAAAGTATCCCATTAAAAAAAATGTATAACTTAGGGACTTGTCTGCACTGAGAAATTTGGTCACTGCTGTTGCTGCATTAATGTGGTCTGAAGTACAAGCAGGAAGGTATATCCATGTATTGCAGCTGGCCCCTATTTCTAACAAAACTAATCAGCCAGAAGTCCTGCATCCTTTATCAGGAGTGAAATCTGGATGTTAAATCTGCACTTTGAACCTAGTTCTAGTTCAAGGACTTTATTGTCCAAAGGTTTCTCATCACCAATGTAGCTGCAATACTACTGCCAAATACTGCGACTCGTGTACTATGACTTGAACTGGTTTGTCCTGCACAAATGTCAAGGCACTCATTCAAAATGTTATACTCAGGAATATCATAGGAAAGGACATTGAAAATGTGTGCACCAGTCTGGGTCAGAAATTGTTTCTTTGTTTTCTTCATTAAGGTTATTCTGAAAGCAAATTCATTTCCCCCGTTTCATTTGAAAATTTCCATAGCAAAATAGACGTGGCTACTTCTGGTAATGATTAACACATACCCACAGATCTGCTGTGCACGCGCAGCAGGTGTGACGCGTCCTGGCCGTGCCAGGGTTACTGCACAACGTGCAAATCAGCTGCTGTGCACACACTCCGTAGCTCTGACACATCCAGTACCAGAGACACTACCTCTGCATTGGGAAATTCTGCCAGCTTGTGGGCAACCAGCAAGACAACAGGAAAATCAGTCTGGCTGCAGAGAAACAACTTGAATGGCAACATACTGGTGCGTGAGAATAGGGCCTCAAGAGGTGTAAAGTACAGTTCCTTTGAGGTTCAGTGGCACCATTTTGGATTGTAGTGTTTCAGTTGCCTGCTTAAATCTTTCAGTGCATGATTGAAAAAAGCCTGAGAAAAATATAAATCTATTTTCGTATGTCCAGAAAATCAGGAGTATTTTACCTGGGAAACTACTTATTTTTGTGATTTTAATATTTTTGTGATTTTTTTTTTAAATCAGAAAAATTTTGGTGGGAAATTCCAAGCAGTTGCAACATGGACCCAGTCTAGAAAAGACCTTGACCAGTGCCTCTAAAATCACTATACAACAAACAAAAAATAAATACAATAAATCCAATAAAAGTAGCAGTGGTCTGTGACATAATTTAGGTCATGTATGTTCTAACCTGTTTCTTTTCCACTGCAAATGTTTAAAAGGATTGCTGTAACCACAAAATACATTTTTGTTTTCCAAGCTATATTAAGAATTGAACATCAATGAAGGAAGGTAACTGAGTGGTTATTTCCCACCTCTTTAAGATTTAACTGTAAGCAGGTTAAAACTATGTTTGGAGGAAGAGGGGTAAGAAAACAAACACATCGGTTGCAAGAAAAAAAAGTTGCATTAAGCTATTTTTTTAAGAAACTTGATTTTCTATACAGTAGAGTTCATATATTAATCCCTTTTATCAGGGAAAAATTGATGTTATCTGTCCTTTGCTACAAATATTAAAGCCATTTTTAAAGTGACCTGAGACAGAGCAGAGTGGAAAGACATCTATTTGAAAAAGTAAATGAAAAGCAAAGCAGAGTTCTCTGTATAATTCTGACTCTTTCCAATGACTTGCACATATGTTTTCAAACAGTGAAATGAAAGAATGTGCAGTTTCTGAGATTTTCTACATTCAGTTGCAGTACCTGAAAAAATTGCTAAAGTAGAAGAGTATCTAAAAGCAAAGAAGATCAAATTTATTTTCTGACACAAGGATTCTTTTTGCTACTGGCCATAAAAGTTAAAGCAAAGCTTCAACAAAATATCAGGAGGAGACACAAACAGCCGCTATATTTCAGGTCAATCTCACAAACTGAAATCAGCTGTTTTCCTACAACAATGTAAAAGCAACACCAGAATGTGGATTTTCTGTGTTCAGATTTGATTTGCAGACACTTCCTCATGCTCTTCTGCTTGCACAGGGAATAAACTTTGACTCCTCTTTTTCAACTTGGTCCTCCACAAGGTATGACTTCATGTTTTTATTTAAACAAATCAAGAGAGAAATTATCAGATAAATGCATTAATCAGCACTCTGTACATATACCCCTAGGTCACTATGAAATGTATCTTTCTACCATGAAACACTTATTCTCTCACCAGCCACTGTGAACACACCAGATCATCCTCTCAGGGTGCCTGAACTAACGGGATCCATACCTTGGAGGACAGGCAGATGATCTGGATTTGTGTCATAATTTC
Source organism: Aramus guarauna (assembly GCA_013400195.1). NCBI lineage: Eukaryota > Metazoa > Chordata > Aves > Gruiformes > Aramidae > Aramus > Aramus guarauna. The sequence goes on along the minus strand of VXBL01010078.1, from coordinate 208,668 downwards.
CTCTTTACCTTCTACTCAGCCTCGCTGGTGACTGGCGAATATTTTACCAGTGATACCAAAGTGGGTAAGGGGAGAGCAAAACACTCTGAAGTCCCAACACCAAAGCTGAGCCTCCAGATTTCCAAGCAGAAAGCAAATTCCACTGAGTCCCAACAGTTTCAGCTGCTGCTGGCTCCTGGTGGGCTGCTCCAGGGGCACCCGCATCTCCCTACAGAGCTTGGCTTTCACACATAGCCCTAAGATCTATGAGAAGTGGAGTTACCCAGCCCATTATGGGCTGCCTGGTCAGAAATCCCACCCAGATAACCTGGAACAACAGGAAGGAGAAGCCTTTGCCCATGTCACACCGGCTGCCAGCTGAGGGATGGAAAGGGGCAGGCAGACAAGGAGGGGAGCAGCGGTGCCATCAGATGCATACTGCCTTTTGGGTCAGCCCCTAAATTATTGTAACTGCCAATCCATTCCCAGATTTTCTCTAGAGAAAGATATAGTTGATCCAGAAGGGATCTCAGGAGCAATGTAATATGTACATGATGTGGACAATCAGGTGAACAGATTTAGTGTGAAACGGTGTTACTTAAACTGGCAGCAGAAACATACTCTTCTGATGTGATCAAGACTTGAACAGCAGTCAGCTAATATCGTAATACCCTGGTAGCAGGCTGCTGGAAAGAGGAATTATATTCTCTCCTCCTTACTACATCTTTTGACCGCATCCGCGCGTGGCTGTTCTGCTTGAAAGTAGTGGGGCTTGTTTCAGGAACTCAGTGAGAGTCAAGGAACAACTAAATCAAGCCCACAGCAACTAAACCTGGGAAAGTACATACACATCATGCAGAAATCTCACTGATGGCACGTGCTCTCCTTCAATGGGCCTGCACCCCACTGCAGAAGTTAATTTGAAAACTCAAAAAGATAATTGTTGATATGGCAACTGATAACAAAGATACCAATTAGCAATTTTCAACATCTGATTGAGAGCCTGGAAATGTGTGTGCTAACAAAACACGCCTAATCCCAGCAGGTTATCAGTCTTTGTACAAGAATCTACAGCTCCATCAGATAATTCTTAGGGATACACAAATTATCAGTATTTGAAAACCACTGACTAAATATGATTTGAGAAGCCAAACACTTTGAAACTCTTCTCTCTACACTACAATTAAATACAACATATTTTAAAACTTTAAAATATACCCCTCCACAGATAACAACTTTGGAGCTATTGGTGTAAACAACAGAATTCCTCCTTGTCTTCAGGAGACAAAATTACAGCCTTACTGTTTCTGGAATCCTTCAGGATGCTTCAGATTTTCCATTTTTTTGAGGGCTTGTCTTTGTTGTGTTTTGTATACATGAAGATGTCTAAGAGGATGCATATGCCATAGGTACATGTACGTGTTGGAAGGTGGTGGTAGTTTGTTTCAGGAATTTTTTTCTCATGTCTTCTGCAGGCTTCTTGTTTTGGTTTATAATTTATTGTCTGTATTTAGCTAACAGGCCTAGAGGCCTCTGCGTCTTCAATGCTACGAATATAAAATTATGGTATATTTTAAATGCTTTTCCATTTTGATAGTTCGGTATATCAGAGACACTGGTGAAGAATGATTCATTACGAAGAATAGTAAACTCCAGCCTTGCACAAGGATCAGCCAGCACTTTATTGAGACTCCCATTTGGGCAGAAAAGTCCCCGAGACATTGCCTAAGGAGTATAATTCCATGTAATGAAATCAATTCTGTTAACAACCCGAGCAATTATTTTTGTATTTGAAAACATGAAACACTGTAGCCTCACAGCTAGCTGAACTGCAGCCACTTCTGCAGCAGGAATACTTTCTGTTTCAAAAGAAGGAAAATGCAAAAGGGAGTGCAGAACTACAATCACTTTTTATTTTGTTGCACCCAAAATGAAAATGCTATGTGCAGGCAGAAGTAAGTGACAGCCCCCATTCTCCAACCCTAAATTTCTGTCTTAATGGTACACAACAGGTTAAAAGAGTATGGAGAAAATACTGTATTATTCAATCTTGTAATAAATTTCTGCAGGCAATATTCAGTAGCTCAGTTCAACCACTGGCCCCACTGGAGAGTTTTAGTGCTCTGAAGATTAAGATTAAATTCAGAAATAGCAAAGCCAAATTTTCTAGTTTTTTTCAAGGGGCAGGAGGAGGATTATATATCCCTCTTATATGTACAAAATAAGTTTCCATTATTCAAGAGTTGTTCCATAGATCAGTCAGAAAGACAAGTGTGCTTTTTCTGCAGTAAGCATGAATGTTACCTTCATGACACAATGAGGTTTTGATAAACAGAAGCCTTTTAAGTAACATTACAGAAGTAACCATTTTTCCTTCATACCCTTTCAAAGGGGCACTGGCATTTTCAAAATGGCACACATGAATTACATACCAATCTAATGATCATACAGAACATTGAAAATTTACTCCTAAATGGCTTCTATTGTAAAAAGGTAGTCAATTTACATGTCAGAGTAAGGAGGTCTGAATAGAAGGAAAGCCTGAATATCCTCACTTACACCAGCTTAATTCCGCAGACTTCATTGACATTATTACTGATTTGTGCCACTGAAAATGAAAAGAGAATCAGATATGAAGCAGTGTAATGAATGATGATGTATTGGTGATCAAAGTAGAGTAGCCTTCCATCAAAGAATAGTGTGCATTAGTAAGCTCGTTTTGTTGTGCTAAATGACTTAATTCTCAGAAGAGGAATAGTCCCAAGCCGGAGAGCTGAAGTAGGTTCAATAGTACAGAAAATATGAATATATACAGAAGAAAAATGAAAAAAAAAACAAAACAGAGAATAAAGAGTTGGTATTTTTCTCTCTCCATCTAAAGATCTCAAAACAATTTACCATCTTGAATTTTGTCAGCCTCATCACATTCCTTTAAGGAAAGCATTATATCAATTTGGAGATAATGAGGAGGCAAGATGTAAAGATTAAGGACATCAGTTTCAGAATCACATCAATTATTTGTGAGCCTCAGTTCCTAAAACGTATTGAAAGAACTAGAACTTCAGAAGAGCATTACATTAAAAAAAAAAAATCCAGCAAATTAATGTGAAGAATGAGCATCCACAGTTTCTGAAAATTCCGGCTAACAATTCCCCTAACCGAGCACCATGAACTTCAGTGGATACTTCTGGAAACATTAATCAGATCCAAATCAGCTGCATGGGAACCAGGGTGAGGGCCTGGATCTTTTGATTCAGTCTCGCATCTTAGTCATAAGATCTTTTACCATTCTTGTTTTAGTTCTGGGATTTAAATAGGGCTATTGCATAATTTGATGGACAGTTATTACATGCGTACAAACCTTCTCAGTAAGTATAGTTTGATCATTAAATGATAAACCAGCTACACATTTTCCAGTTAGCTCTCGTCTCTTTTACTTTTTGTATTATGGAAAAGTTCACGATAAGCTCACGATATCAGCATGTACTAGTCACTCACTGTAACAAGCAAAACTTCCTATTGTGCAGAAATAGATGACTGGACAAAGCCTCTATTCAGGCAGTGCCAATAACAACTGTGCAACTTGTTTGCCTCACGCTTTTCTCATTTACCTGTAAACTCTACTGCCTCTAGCATCACACAGCTCTCAAGTAGACTCCAGAAGTACAGGACGCTACGGGGTTAATGGACTCAGTTGCCAAGATTCAACAGCCAAATAGCGATGGGTGTCAGATCACTATATATAATCTCCCATACACCCGGAGCTGGGAAATGGAATCTGCGCAAATGAAAGAGAGATAAAACTTAACCAAGTATGCCCTTAATGTTAAGAGCCTCAATCAAGGCAATAATACCTCCATTTCGTAACTACAGGTTTTGCTTTACTTTAGCACCTGTTTATTAAACTCCTTGCTTCTCATATTCTGAAATGGAAATAAGCCAATTTTTTAAAGCAGTAGCAAAGGGGTTTTCATCACTGAGGGGCTCTAGGCGTCAATGAAAAGTACGCTGATTCAATAGCTCACGTTTCACTTTGTATTTTTATGCGCTAATTGTACTGTTCCTTCCTGTTCTTGAAGGGTATAGGTGCTTTGGAGATGTTTGATCCCAGTACCACGGAGTATTAGGCCCTGAAACGCTGCCACCTCTCTTGGTTTAAATTATCAAGATGTAAAAAAATAAAATCTATATCTGATAGTGAAATAGAAGAAAAATCTAATCTTGAGTCTTTCAAAATTACACTGGACAACACACTAGAAAAGATTACAATGAACAGGAATAATTCTTCGCTGGCAGGGAGATGGACTAGGTAAATGAATCAGTCTTTTCTGTATCTAATTTCTATGATGGCAAGGCATGAACATTCTGACCAAGCAATTTACATTGATTTACAAGTGTAATTTATAAATCTGTGGGTTCATACATCAGGATTTCAGATCAGCTTATATAATGTGTATAAATACATTTTCACTTTATTTGTTAATGTATTGCAAATGAGGATATAAATCTGACATGAACACAAGTTTACCTAATTTTATTCATTTAATATGACAATCACTCCTGTACAAAAGGGTAGCAGAGGACTACAGCACAGGCTTTGCTCTGTTCTTTAGCCCAGGGTTAAACTTGCAAACTAAATTTGAATCATTTACTTGTCTTCTGAGATATTTCCTCTTGACTGCCTTCTTACCCTAAGAAATACATGCATTCTGAGGGCCAGATCCTCAGCTATAATGCAACTAGAGCATCCTTCAGCTTAGTTCATCATCTTCAATAAAGTTATGCTAGTTTTCAACATTTGAGGATTTGAGGTGAAATCTTTGTTCCAATTAAATCAATAAGAATTTTCCTATTGGATTCAAGGATTTCATCCTTGGCCTTTCCAAGTATACACATTTTTTAAGACTAAAGTGATATACAACAGCTCTGTATAACATGCATGCAGCAGATCCTTTTATGGAAAGAGTAGAAAGCTCCTCAGACAGTGCACATCCTGTTTCCTTGCGAATAGTTTCTGAATGTTTATAAAACAAAATATAGGATGAGTTATGTCAAAGATTCATATAAATTTTCACCATCTATAAATATTTTGGACATATTTTGGACATAAATTAACATTTAAAATTTCTCTAAGCCTATCAAGCCAGCCATAGTCTAGTCTTATATCAGCTAGCACATAGAAAACTTCTTTAAGAGTCCTGCTTGTCTGTGATCATATTTTTGAACGAAGGGTTTCACATAAAACCAAAATGACAGTGGACATTTAACAGGAAAGGACTGAAGCAATAAATGTCCAAAGAGCAGCTGGATCCTGTTTCAGCCTGCATGAGCTGTACCAAATAACTGACAGTCTTACTGCCTTTCCATTTTACACAAAACTACAGTAAAAAAGTGGCATCTTCTGGAAGCTATTCCATGTGGAATGTAACTCATATTCTGGGCAGAGCAATACTTTATTTGAGCAGCAGATACTGGATCCATAGGCGTATATTTTAAGAGAAAGGTAGTGGTGGAAATTAAAGACAGAAAAATTAAATGTAGGACACAGCCACACTTAAATCCAAACAGTTTTTCTATCTACTTCCATGGGAGTTAGAACAGGCCCCCCGGAGAGAAAACCTGGTTCCTTTTGGCTTCTTTTAGCAAAAAATCTCCAAGACTGTACTCACGGAGTATAAGCATGACACAGACATGGAGACTGCTAAAAAAGAGTGATGTATACTTGTTTATCAGGTTGTATTAACTTGAGGGGTTTTTTTAATCTACAATATTTCTTGTTTAATACCTTGCATATTTTAGCAATTGTATATCAATTTTCTAATTGCAATGTGCTTTTGTCCCCTCCTCTTCTCCTGCTCATATTTCTAAGGGTTTAATGTAGTAAGAGTAAGGACTTGATCCTGTATGACCAAACACGTGGAAGACTTGCCTGAGATCAGTGGGTGTTTAAGACCTATAAACATTTACACATGCTAGCACCTCCATAGATTTAAACAACCTTCCTCTCTCCCTAAATTCAACACCTGGCAGAATCAAAGCCAGCTGGAAAGAAACGGGCCCCACAAATTTTCACCTTTGTGCTTCTGCTTATATCTTATTACTTCTGCTAATTTTTCTGCAAAGCATAAAGTAAACTCTGCATTCCAATGTAATATAAATGACATAATTTAATGTGACTAAGAGATATACAGATGGCATTGCATTTCCTCCGCAGTGTGGAGAGGTCAGGCAGCAATTGGCTATAACACAAACTAAGCTAATACAGAGCTACAAGCTGCCAGATCTTGGTCCTGCTTACTAACAGCCTATACTATGTGAAGTAATTGAGCGTGCAGCAACTTTCCCAACTGTACTTAAGCAAGGGACGATCTTGGAAAATGTCAGTGCTCCAACTTAACAAACCTTCACATACATAGGAAATATTTTAAAAGATTTTAATGATAAAAAGTTCAGAAGGAACAATCTTTTTGTTAAGTGTGCCTAGCTCTACAGCTCATGTATTACAGGAGTTAGGAGTTACCTCCTTTAGGAAAACTGCAAGAATAAATCTTGAAATTAAAAATAAGCTCCTTCTATCATTCACTTCAATATACAAAAAAACCGTTAACAATAATTTATGATGACGGTTTCTCTAGTTTTTGTCTATGTTTAAGTGTCCAAAATATAACCAGTAACACTGTTACAAAATTACCTAGTTTCTAGTATACAATTCCCTCTTTAAATCTGATTCTAAGGAAAGTGCATTTAATAATTTTTCAATGCAAAAAGTCTATACAAATTGGACCGTGACTCTACCTACAAAGGATGCTGACTAGATTTTTTTCACTTCAGAAATATAAAAAGAGGCTTTAAAGCTGCCCCATCCATGCAGCTAAGGGATCTTGTACCTCCTGATAAGCTGTGGAGCAAGGCAAGTCCAAGTAGAGAGAAGGAAGAGGGTCTGACAACACAGATGACCAAACTGTACTGCTCTCCCAACATCCTTAGCACTATAATGCGCTAGGATGTCCCTAGCAGATACTACAAAATACAATAATAAACAAATACTTCCCTTTAAAATATAATCAGCAGAGCATGCCCCCTCATTCCCAGGGAAGGTGCAAAAGCATTTTTGTCCCTACGTATATGGGCAGCTAGATTATTAGATATTCGTAAAACAGCTGTTCAAATCTAAAACAGCTTAGTTACCTATCTTCTACTGATTAATAATTGATAATCACTCTCTGATCAGTAAAATCCACAAATATAAAAGCACGTAAAGAGTGAAACCATCCTCTACAGACACTGAGCTCCAAGTATGCCTCTGAAGATGTGCTGGAAAAGACAACTGGGTTTGTAGCTGTGAACGAGTCTCAATCCATATGAGATTAATTTCTGGATCCAATTTGGAAATAAATTGTCCCTTCAGTAGAAGACTTCCAAAGAGTACATGCCCAATTATAGCAGCTCAGCTGAGATATGGTGACTTACAATGCCACCAATGTCATCATGTACAGCTGTGTTCTCCATCACTATTCAGTCAAATGGACCGTATGGAGGCATGGAGCGACAATCAGAACACTATTGCCAATACTTGCATTCTTTGTACAAATCTTGGAACACTTAATATGTTTCTTAAATCTCCAGATCCCCAAATCAAAATGTTATTGGAAAATATAAAGTATTATTAAAACAAACAAACAAACAAACAAACAAACAAAACAAACAAAAACAAACAAACAAAACCCCAACCAAACAACAAAGTTATTTCTAGACCTCTGTTTCAGAGAAAAGCCTGAAATTTTGCTTACAACAAGATACAGTAAAGAGCATCCACATTAATAATTTTAAAGGCAATCTAATGATTTCCTGAGGCCTGATTCATGCTTTTTTACCTCTGGAACTGTCAAAATTAAAACTGACTGTAGGAAGATCTCACAATACTAAATGATTGTGCAATAAAAAAGTAAATGAAATTAAAAGTTCATAAAGACAAGATAATGCACAAAGTAAAAAGAGTGGTAACTATGTATACTATAATGACAAGTTCTAAACCAGCTATTACCATTACAGGAGGAGATCCTGAAGTTACTGTGTTTGCACAGCAATGTCATTTTAGTGATTAATGGTCATCAAAAATGCAAACTGAACATCAGGAATGACTGAGAAAGGAACACATTAAAATTGAAAACAACATAATCTAGACCCAGTCCAACCACATCTTGATTACTGCTTGTAATTCTCTTTCCTTCCATGCCACATAAGAGGATCAGATGGACACACAGAAGGACAGCCATCATTCCTGGAGTTATGAAACAGCTAAGTCGCAAGATTAAGAGAGGTTGAATAAATATTGGGTGAAATTAAAATGTTTTCTGGAAAAGTTAGATGGATTCACGGTCACATTTGCAACTTCTTACATGCAATTTTGTAAATATTGAATGAACACATACAGTAACTACAAAGTTTTTTAGATGAACACTGTCAAATACTTCCCTAATACTTACCCAAGACACATTCTAGACTTTTTTACAATTTACTCACGCCAGGAGTACTTTTCATGCTCCTTTTAAAAAAGAGAAGCCTTTCTGTGTGATTTTCCTGACCCATCATAGCTTAGATAGTTCCAACTCTGAGTAACAGTTGGAAATAAAAATATATTTTCCAAGTCATTCAGGCAAGACGTGTGGGCAGTGTTACACTCCTGAAGAGTGGGTGGCAGATGAAATTCACAAGCGGAACATATGCTGCCTTCTCTAAAAGTGATGCTTGCTGCCTGCTTCAGCGTGCCAGGCCAAAGTCCTTTTGGCACCTGGGACAGCAAACTTCACGGAGGCACTCAGGAATGCCCTTTAAAGATGCAGCTGTAACAAAGCACCAGCAACAGTTACACATCTATTATGAACCTAAGAGGACCAGATTTTATCCTTGCCTTTCCCTAATCCTATTCACTGCCCAAACTGTCAGCCAATACAAACCAAGTAGCAAATTCGGCTTTTAGTTCTCTCTTTTCCGCTTGATCTTGTTGGTCATTTAATACAAGACATCAAGCCTCTGCCCCTTCCAAGGCTTCATTTCGCTCCTGTGATTCCCTGGTGCAGCAGTTCCATCTTAAACCAAGCTAAATGCCAGTGTTCAATGTTTCAAATTCAGAATATTTCTGAGGTGCTTGCTCTCAGAGTGCATCAGCTGGCTGCACTGCTTGATTAGCAATGCTCTTTCTGAGTGGTATATTTACTCCCAGAGGCATTTTATCATTTATCATACTTATGTTCATTTCACTCTTATCCCCATCGTGGCAGCTTTCACGTAAAAGAAAAAGAAAACAAGATTAATACCTATTTAGTATACCTTTAATGCCACCTTTAGTGCACACACACACACTTCAGAGACAAGCGTGTTCTGTAGCTTCTTTATGTTTGGTTTTTTAATTTTATTCATCAGAGTTATCTGAATGTAAATACTAGGCAGAGCTGTGAGAAAATATAAAGCAATATAGAAATCTGCATATCACTAGAGAGCCAAGAGGAACAATGAAAATTTAGGCCAACCATCTGGTCAAACACAATGCTCCATTTTAAAAGGTATCTCTTCAAGAATCCTGCTACTGAAGTATAACGTGATTTTGGGTCACAGTCATTCTGACACCCCTGTTGCAGAGATTGCCTATGTACAGTTGGGTCAGATCTCTGGAATGTAATCTAACTCACACAGACATTTTCTTTTAATCTTTTGTCTTACAGGAACAATTGACACCATCTGTTTTCATAAGAAAGTGCTTTAGCAGGCCTTCCATAGGTGGCATGGTCCTCAAGGGTGCAGCTGGAGGCAAGAGAAACCGAATTTGTTCTATGTAATAAGACACAAGCAATCACAAAGCTACTTAAGCGTCACAGAAGACAACTGAGGAAAGGTAAGTCTTCATACAAATCAGTATTTCAGAGGGTAGGCTGGAAAAAAGTAATAATATTAATTTCTCAGAAATTCCCCTAACAAAAAGAAAACAACATTTTTACTATCCAGAGGAAGATTCTGTTTCACTCTCCTGAGTCTCTGAGAGAAACTTTTAATTTTAATTTAGAAACTTCTCATCGAGTAAGTTCTCGAGCTTATTTATTATTTCAAATCTGAGCTTTCCAGGGTCGTCTTTTCTTGTGCTCTGGGCTAGCAGGTTGTTGGAGTACAGTAATAATGAATTATCCTTCACTTACAGCTTTATGTAAGTATTATGTATTATGTAAGTCACCAAGTTTTATTTCAGTTCCCTGACTTACCACAACCAGCTTCAACACAAACTGTGTATCTTACTATCTAAAATAGTGTTGTGAAAAAGTATTTTTTACATATATGAAAACCAGAGCAAGCACTCAGTAAATGGAAGGGAGGCAGCTACAAAATAGCTGTCTTAGGGCTGTGGATTTTTAAGTTCTGTGAAATGTAAAGGGCTAAACTAATCAACGTAGACTGAGAAAAATTTGTCATAGAAGGGCAGCCCTGTGCTTAGGAGAGTTAACATACCCCATAAAACAGCAGTTCTGTGGTTTTAATAATCAGTACAATGTTCTGGCAACCATTGCCAAAGGGGTGCTTCGGAGTCTATTTGGCTAAAGCATTTACCCTTTTCTGGGGTAATTCCAGCTTTTTCAAAGTTGTTGAGGAACTCCATCAGAAAAGAGATTTTGAAAAGTGGTTAAGACAAGAGTCACAAAGTTCCCTCTTCAAAGGACTGCTGTTATATAAAGAGACAGCAAATAGGATATTAGGCCCATTTCATGGGCCCCCAAAATTATGTCCCATATCGTCAAAGGGCAGAAATCATCACAATTCCATACAAAATCCGTCACAGTGTGTACACCAGTTATAGCCCTTCAAGTCAGTGGAAAATCATAACTAATATCTCTACTAAGATATGATCTGCGCTATGGAAGAAATTGTATTTTCATTCTACTTTGTCATCTTCTTCCTCTTTCTTTTAGACGTTGTCGTATCCTCTCCAATCAACTGCTCTCCAAAGTTTGCTTGGCTTGTCTATTTTCCATCCTTCTAATCTTTCTTCCAGTCCTGAGGTCTACCTTATGGCACGTTGTAGTGACTAAAAGTTAGGAGGAAATGATATAAAGACCCGCACTAACACTAGCAATTTCACCTTCAGAAGATGTAGCTCCCGTGGTTTCTTAAACTCGGAGGTTTAGGTCAAGGCACGTATATAGGGAAGCCTGAGTGGCTGCTGAGTGCAGCACTGGGGGATGACTACACAGGTGGGCAGTCATCCTCATGGCACCTTCCAAACGCTTCTGCTGCGTTCACCAGCCTGCAACTGAACAGAAAGCATCAAAATCTGGATCTTGAGTCATACAGAAAAGTTACTCAGAAATAAAAACACCTATGACGATTTATACCATCTGACAGATTTGGGTTTTTTTTTTTTTTTTAGAATAGACTCAGACTTTCAAGTTCAGAATTTGATATACATAAATGATCTCATATCTCATAAATTATAAATAATATATCCAATAAATTATTAGGTGATTTCATGTAAGGTTATTCACAGTTATTTTTATAAATGCACAAGATTGTTAAGTCACATAAAACACACTATTTTAGCAATTATGTATCTTAATATTTCAGTGTATAAACCAGACACTACATGGCAGTGTAATAGAAGATAATGCAAAAAGGTCGGAAAAATATTTAGAAACTTCTACCTGGTTGGGGGGAAAAAAAAAAAAAGAAAAAAGGATGGCTATTTCTGCTCTCAGAGACAATTAAATTTATTCACTGCAGCAAAAAAAAAGGATCATCTTAAATTTACAAAAGAAATGTTTTGATATTTTTCTAATAGAAAGAAAAAAACCCTCAGATGTCTGATTATTTAAATCTGTTAAATTCTGACATATCAAATACAGTTCAAGAATTTACATGATAATGGTTTGGTCAATGAAACGAGAGAAGGACTCTGGGTCGTACTAAAATGAATATCAAAAGTGAATCTACCATGCAAAATTCAGTGTATCTGGGCTTGATTACTCCATATTCAAACCCGTAGTGCTCTGGATTATTTAGATCCATAATTTTGTTCTATCTATTATGACAAAGGCAAATAATCTTCATCTGGCTTCAGACTTACAATATCCTCACAACAAAATGCAACTAAGGGACTGAAACATAAAGGTTAACTGAGATCAACAGGAATGAAACACTGAAATATGTTTGCACATATGTGCCAGAGGATGTGGCCCATAAGTGCTTATGGGAATTTTCAAAATCAGCTCAGTAACCTAACTGCCATTGCAGTTTTAAACCTATATTTAAAAATGTCGCCTTAACTGATTAGTTTCCATAGTAAAAGCAGTAGCAGAAAACTAAACCTGAATGTCCAAACGCCTATACACAAAACTCTGGACCTTACTTTTCTCCAAAATGAGTATGAAAGTTGGCTTTTGCCTGGTCTGCCTCTGATATTTACTAATGACTCAAAGGAAAAATTGATGAAAGTAGTTAAATTTGACAATGGTTCAATTTGAAATGATTGTTAGTTGTGGGAAATTTCAGTTCTGACTCTGAAAGGAAAGTAAAGAGGAGATGAAGCTTGGCAAGCTGACGGTTGCTGGCCAAAACAGATCTACGTTCACACACTGATGGTCCACGAATGCAGTCCTTGGACAACAGATATTGTTGAAACCTCTGAGGAAGATGCTGAAGAATTGATTTGAATGCCATAATGAGTAGGTCTGCCCAGTTCCCTTAGCAGTTAAAAATAAAGTCAGAAGAAAGAGCAATCAAGAAAATTTAATGATAATGTAAGACAATTGTTTACATTCAGCTTTGGTTGTGTCAGTTAAAGAGTTGGGAAAAAAAGAATAAAATAGGACAAACTATGTCCTATCTTAATATAAAATGAATCCTCCATTTGTCTTTTCCTCCAATATATTTCTTGATCAAAATGATTTCCCCAATAATTCTGGCAAATTTTATCCCTAGATTAGTCACAATGAGTATGTTATGCACTCTCAAAATGAGAAGTCAGAGGACACAGAGGCCAGATAGTTGCTAAAAATATTCATGTCACCAGCTTTACAATTTGCTGTTCAAGAATATTTTCTATTATTTACCTATGTTTTGCTGTTTCCATGAAATTTCTGATCAGGAAGTGAATGGAGTCACAGGGACATTTATTGAATGCTAGCACAGACAAAGTGAAGCTTAAAAAAACCTAGTTAAAAAGTTGGGGAAGGATGACTAAAGTAGCCAAAATTCACAGGATTACAATGTGTAAATCAGCCTATTCACTCTCCCTTCTCTCCTCAATATTCGGAAGGACCTTTAGGACCACTTGGAATGTAAGAGCAATCAAAATGAACCAGATATAAAATACTGTTTTGCAGCCATACTCTGTTGAAAATTACTGGCACAAGAATCAAGTGTTATGACTGCATTTAAAGTAACATTTGATGATTTTATAGTTGCTAATAGTGCACTCAGAGCTTTTTGTAAATTTTCTTTACGATAGCTATTTGTATGGTCTTAGTTGTGTATTGAGCTCAAAGGGACCTAGTAGAGTTGGCAAGAATTTCGTAGGCTGAACTGTTCAGATGAGGTCATTTTCTCAAGATGCTTCAAATTTTGCAAGAACAGATGATCTTATGAGATGATTCCATTACAGAGGTCGAAAGTCTCATGAGAAGGACAATAGGAAATATCTTTCCTTCTTTGTCCCTAAAATGCCATGCAAGAAGTATGCAGTAATGTGAAGGAAGCCAAGGCAGCAAAAAAATAAGCAGAAGAACTTGTCCCTTTAATTTCTCCCCCCACCTCTTATGCTTGCTATATAACACTACCACATTTTCTCAATGGAAAAAGCTTCATCTTTCTTTATAAATTGCTTTTGAATTCCGGTGGCATTAAAAAATTACACAAGAAGTCTGTAAGGGAGGGAGCATATGGAACAGGGCGGATTGCAACTCACGGAAGGAGGTTCCATGTGTACATTGTGCTTTTCAGAGAACGACACAAAACTCATTTTGATTTTGCGGATGAGTTAAAAACTGACTACAGTCAGCTGCCAGATCCAAGGTTTCTAGCACTATCTACAGAGGTAAAAAGAAAACTTTTTTTTTTTTCCTCCAGGTTAATAAATCAATCAATTGCATTGGATATATATGCACAGAAAAGAGGCGGAAGGCATTTTATTTTCTTTTGAATGATCAAAGTGTTGGCCAGAGTTATGGCCGGAGGCCAAACCAGACTGAAGATGGTTTGCTCCATTATGCCTACTGCTGTATTCTTATCTTGAAATGACAGCAATTACTCTATGTATTTTTAACTGTATTCTTCAATTATGGCAATAAATGGTTATTTAAATGCCATCAGTTTCAAATTACTCCACTGGAAAATACGGCAGGGAAAAGTATCAAAGACAAAGAACTTTTAAATAAATCTCATCTCCCCACCTGCCATATGAAGCAATTTCTGTGCCAGGTGGCAGATGTTTATGATGGTGCTTAAAACAAGTAAAAATTAAATGGATCTCAAAACTTAATTGTTTTTTTAGTGTAAAGGGCTCTCAATTAAAGGGAATTTTATTTCATTTTTTTTGCTTAGAGATCCTATCAGAAATGACCTGAAAACCCAAAGCTCTTTAACATAAAAAAGATGATAGAGAGATCAGAATCTGAAGCATTAAAAGAAAATCTTCTTTCCTCAATGTAATTTGATATATAATATCTCATAATCAGGCTATCATGACAGAGAACTCTTCATTCCTTCAATATAACACTTAGACTGTACATGTGGAATTTTCTTGATGCATGACATTTTATATAGGATATAGATCAATCAGACATTTTTCTCAGATTTTCTGCAAGAAATATATTAGCAGTAGAACATCATATTCAAAAACCTCTTTTGAAAACTGAGTATGTATCTGACTATCAATTTTACAAGTGATCTTATAGTTTATAAAATACTTAAGTCCTCTTCTAATTAGTATAATTTTTTATCTCAAGAACTGTAATTTCCACAAGACAGTTTTCACTGAACATTTTTCTTGCTGATGTTTCCTATATAAAGATCAACTATGTCTTTTTTTAGGGTGTCTTACATTTCTAAATATGTTGCTATACTTGAAAGTGACCATTCACATTAAGCCTTTTATGAATCAATGCCATCTCTTACATTGGTCTGTGTCTGCCCTATGTCAGAAGCTGGTATAGAAATTATATGTAAGTAGCATGTTTTCTTTTGTTCCACATGAATTCCTCAGGATAACAACACTGCCTCAGCTGAAGGAATGACAAAGGATTTATGTGTTCTTTTACTCATCCTCTGCATGAGTTTCTATAAAGTAGATGTGGGCCTGAGTAAGAACCTCACATAAACCATACCAATTGAATTGCTGAATGAGAGACGAATTCCAAGAGCTAGATCACAGTACACATGCATTAAATTGAATCATTGAGACACCAAGATCTAGGGAAAAACAGTTTAACATCTCAGTGAAGAAATGGCATATAGTGGCAGAAACCTGGAGAAAATAAGTTCCTGAGAAGGCAGCAAAAATATCATGAAATACTTTTACACCTGTAGGACAAGACAAAAATATTTTTTCTGTTGTTATAGCTGCAAAGAACTGGTTGAACTGTCCTAAACTAAAAAAACCAGCTCATATCAAAATTTGGGAGTGTATTTCTAGAGAAGGGCTGAGTGTGCTCTTCACTGTCTGGTCTTACTGCTCTGAAGTGTATGTCCTAGTCTACAAAAGCTGATCTACTGCTAAATTTTAAGGAATAAGCTTTTATTGCAAACATATCTGTGTAGAACGGTCACAACTATATGTCAGGCATTTTGACTGTGGAGTGTTTATAAGACCACAAATTCTGTAGTACTGAGGTGCTGAAATTATAGTTTGTGTTCTGCAAGGGCTATTCAAGTCAAGGAGTACGTCAGGGTGGTTGGTAATTGAGCACTGCTGCTCTCAATGCTGCTGTGTAACATCATGGCCAGAGTTGATGGCATTACACCTCTTCAAAAGCATGTGAATCCTTTCACCAGGAGAGATCTTTTGCTCCTGGAAAGTAATTATATCTAACAGCAATGGCTTTCACCAGCATCTAAACTAGATCCAGTATACTGCTAGTGGCTTTCATTTCTTCATGAATGGGTTGCCAGTAGGATTGTCTGGGATAGTATGAAATCAACAGCTCCTTAGGTAGTAAAGAGGTGTAAATCTAAATAATTTATGAACATAAAATGTAATCATTATGGCTCTTCTACTATCATTTTGATGAATAAAAGATGGCATTTTCCCAAATCCAAGTTTACTCAATTAAAACTACTCAATTAGCACAATACTGCCGCCAATCAAATCAACCAACATTGGTTCATTGCTCATCTAAAACCTAGTATGGAGGGGAGACAGGCTGCACGGTAGCTAGTGCTTCAAGGTACACCGGTAAAGAAGATTGCAATGAGTTAAAGTCATGACAAACTAAGATAGCAGATATAGTGAATGCAGAGATAAAGCATAAAGGGACACACAAGAGATTTAGTCAAAGATATTTCTGTGTTTCCAGCCATGCCATAGGTCAAACAGTCCAGTTTGTGCATCATCTTTCCAAAATTTAGAGTCACAGGAAAAAACTTTTTCACACAATCCAGGCAGGTGTATTATCCATCTTACTAACCCCCTCTGTGTTGTTTCTACTGTCAATTTTATGTAAGAACAACCAGCCTTTTTTCTGGTCACTGTTCTAATCTCTTCAGCAACGCCACAGAGGTCCAGCAAACTTGGAGGGGGATAGTGTGTGTCAGAGGTTGACCACTAAAGTCCACTTGAAAGTTCCAAGTATGTATAAATTACAAACAACCTATATGTCTGTGTTCTTGTTTGAGATATGACCTTTTGTCTGAAACCCACTAATAGTGATCATATGTCACAGTAGAAAACTCTTTGGTGCCCAAGTTATTTCAGTGCATCACAGTTAACAAATTGTATTTCCAGCTACATAGTTCCTCTGCTCATAATAAAGCAAATCTGTCACAGAAAAAAAATAATCTTTCTTTCTCATAAAGAGACTTGCAATTAAAGCATATAAGATTATCATTATGCAAGCTCATTAGGTGTACACAAGCTATACTTTTCCCTGTACAACTGAAATTCATTGATAAAACAATGAAGTGAACTAACACCCCTCCTAAATAAAGTTTCACCAGTAGCACTGTATGTTAATGGAGCTATTTCATTGTTAATGTGACTGACTGCTTATTGATTCTTGCAGTAATCCAGCAAGGGCTTCAGAGTACAATTTAGTTTGGAGAGCTACGGGTCCAACATCTATGCTCAATTACAACTTTCAGAAGGGTAGATCAATAAAATTTAAATTGCTTATGGTAATCACAACTTCAAATCATTGCGATCAGCATAAGCAATCTGCTGACCCCAGCCAAGCTCCTAAATTGAAACTTGTAATGAGTGGTCATTTAGTTTGGGTCCATTCATATTATTTTGGAGGCAGGTGATGAACAATTAAAGATCAGTCAGCACCTTCCCTACCCAGCATTCCCATCTGAATTCCCAAACTACTAATATATAGTAACCCTAGGGTATAGGCCTTTGCACTTCTTTAATGGGTATTCTGTATGAATAAGCAATTATATTTTCTATTAAACAATTTCAGTGTAATTGAATTAGCAGTTATAATATTGCTCGGGCAAGCAGAAGCTTTCCTAGAGAAAAATTAAGTGATATTGGGTAATTCAAATTAATTTATAAGACTGAAAAATGTAACCATTAAATGGAATTGTTCACCCTCCCCAAAAAATTACAATTAATGAGCATATTGTTTCAATGCATAAGTTTCCTAACAATTTGTTTTTTGGTCATAATAGCTTTCTCCCAGTTCATTATAAAAACCTGTCTATTATAATGAAAATTTCATAGGCTGTTTTCTTTGACAAAGCGGGTTGCAAGTTTAAACAAAGATAGCCTGCAGATTACTTTCACGATAAGGAGTCACCTTAGAATTACATTTTAATAAATCATTGACAATAAATCTTCTGCATTACAGCACTAGGGTTTAGAGAAGGTGGAAAAAAAGCAAATACAGAGAAAACGATCAATGAAAATCCCCTTCTGCCAATATGAGAATAGATTGACCAACTCTAATGTAAAGTTTGCTACACACAAAAATAAAAGCTCAAAAAGCTTCATTTAAAAGAGATGCAAGGCAAACAGCAATAAAGCCTGTCCACAGATGTAGATTAAATTAACATATTAATTTATTAACACTCACCTAGCAGCCTTTTGCAAGTGGTCTATATTCAGGGTAGAAGTTGATGAATATTTAAATGAGCTAACAGACACTGATTTGGCAATATTTTCATTAATAAAATGCCAAACCCACATGATTCTAGTTCATGAGATTACATAATTTTCACAGGTATTTGAAAAACTGATGAGCATTGCTATTTGAGATTCACAAAACATTACACGGTTTTTAGCACAAACAGTGCTTTGCCTGAAGACTGTTTAAACTGGTTTTGTCATCCAACCAGAGAGGAATAACAATTCCCATATTTTTACTTAGAGCAAGAGGTCTTAAGGCCAGGAGCATCTAAGCTACATAAAATACCTCTTCCATATTAACCAACAGCGCAAAACCATGTTATGCCAGGTGTTGCCCAGCCATACAGACAAAAATTTCAGTGGCTCATATTTTAGCAGGAGTGGGGACAAGAAATCTAAGATAAACTCCCCAGACAAAAGACTTCTATACGTGTTATACAAGACTTGGATGGTTTTCTGGGACAAATCTACTAAAAAATTCTTCCGATCACAGATAAAGTCTAACAATGTCGCTTGCTAGCTTTCATGATCCCAGTACCATGAAAGTAAGGGGCAAAAACTAGAAGCAGTAAATTCAGAGTTCTTGATTAAGCAGAATCCAGAATAAAAACCATCCCTCTGCCTATGAGTCTACAGGTTACTTACACTGGAGAGGGCTTCTCTCCTCCGCCTGGCTTGTCATTTTATTTGTAATGTAATGTAATGCTTCTTAAGAATATCAATCTTATTAAAAAGTATACTGATGTTTTATAGCTGCTCCTGTTTTGCAATACAAATGATATAATTACTTGTTTCTCGCTGGAGGGGGTCCAGTTCTTTTAGTTCATTTTTTAAATGCAAATCTTATGAAGCATTTTATCCTAAAATGGCTACTGCAAAGAGGGCAGTATGATCTCAGATGAAGATGGACAACGCACCTCCAAAAATAAATACTAGGCAAGGAATGAAACCTGAATTAAAGCAGCACACCAAAAACTGAATTGATTACTTACTGAAATATGTTAACATGATTTAATGGGTAACAACTAAAATCAGATGTACAGCAATATTCCATGAATCACTGCTAGCTAGCCCACAACGAACAGAGGCATAATAAAGAGCTTTGTTCACCCAAAATCTCAAATTTTATAATAGCTCTGAAACGTACTGTTTATATAGTATAACAAATTTCTCACCACCAACAGCTTCACATTTGTTACTGTGGACAGACTGCAAACTTTCTTACAGTGGTGAGCAAAGCATTAACTCATTCCCGCGAGTAACTGCTCACTCGTTTGAGCTCGCTAATGACACCCTACTCTTGAGCTGGAGACCACAACCACTCAGCAATTCCTGGCAGCAACTGAAGCTGAAATTAGATTCTCCTGACCCAAAAGCACAAGTCCTTACTATTTAACTTAAAGCAGATTCACCATGAGTTGTGCCCTATGAGACATGACAAATGACTGAACAGTTCTGATTCCATCCATTAGAGGTCAGTGGTACTTGTAAGCTAGCCAACTCATTACAGAACTGTAGAAAAGGGATTAATTAGCGTCCTAGCTTAGCTTCAATTATGGAACAATCCATATTTAAATTGTCTGTTGAATATGGTGGCCATTACACGAGAATTTGAAAATTTAAAGATAATGACAGCATCGCATTTAGGGAGAAAAAATGCAGTCCAATGACATTGCCAATGTAGGGACTGAAGTCTGTCCTGTGTCCCTCACTCGCATACATAATCTTAGGTCAGGAAGACGCCCGTATCCTCTCCAGATCCTCTGCTGGGAGAGGTAGGTTTATCCCTCTGTGGAAGAGACCTGGGTCAGCATTTCCCTATTTGTTCCAGCACATCAAGTGTTCTCTCTGCAGTCCTGGAAATGTTGAAAGGAGAAATTCCTTTCTCCTCTACTTCTCCTAACGTGGGGAAGAGCACAGTGACAAACAAGAGAGATATGAGTAGGCAACAGAAGATTCGTATATAGACAGGTCTGTCCAAAATGGATCTAACAGGCAGAATTTTCAGCCTATATAATTAGCTCATAAATTAGTCTCTAATTATCTGGGCCTCATTGTCATCACACTAACAAATTCCTAACCTGTACATTTTCTTTGATTTTTTTTTTTTTTAAGTCTTTCAGAAATCACAGCTGTCTTTTTCTTCCAGTAATTAGTAGACTTAAATATTTGAAGTCAAGATATATAGGAAAGTCATAAATAATATGCATCCTTTCCCTAGGTATATCTTTAAGACATTTTAAAGTATAAAAGCACTATGACATTTTAAAGATTTGTGAATTTCTTGAAAGCAAGCTGCAAAATTGGCCTGACAAATCCTTAATCCATTTATCCATAGAGTGAAAATGTAACATTTCTATTTGAGAAAGAATAGCAGAAATTATCAATTCCCTATGTGAGTAAAGTGGAGAAACAAGTGGAATATTCAAGGCTAGGTTCTGATCCAAGTTGTGTGGCTATATATCTGGGGTAGACTAATTTTAATAGTTATTTCAGATTTTCTGTAAAGAAAATTCTGATGAGAGCTTTAGGCTTCCTATCAGCATTGTGCCTAAAAGGATCAATTTTCATGATATTTTTATTTGCATGCTTCTTTGTACATTTTCCACTTGTCAGGAATCCTGCAGTAACATCAGCTTAACAGAATTCTTGAAGTAATTACCTATGAGTTGAAAGCCTTACATCATAACTAAAGACAGTACACCTAAACCAGGTCTTAATCAACCAAGTTAAAAGGACAGTGTCATTACAATAGTATAAAACCGTAATTTATTGTGTTTAGGGAATATCTAACAGTGAAAGATACAACTTGTGGGTTTGACGCTACTGCAAAAATAAATATGCAATAGGACCAGCAGCTTATTAGAAACTCTTGCAGTTTGAATTAGGAGGTCATAAGAGTATAAGCCTATTGACACTGTATTCTGTTGTCCCACACAGGTGGAAGAACATGAAGGAAAGTAATAGATGAACCAAGGGACAGAGTTGACCTGTGCAAAACTCAGAGAAGTATTATTTATCTTAAAATTCTCTCAGTGAAATTTAAACATTGCCACGCTACTTTACATTTGCTTATAGGACAAATTTGCTCCAAAATAGAACTAGCAGGCTCACCTGAAAACACAAAACCTCTAAGAATGCAAGACCACAATTGAATGGTTTAGCCTTAAAATTCTCCTTTTTACAAAACTCTTCATTTCAGCAGAAACTTATGGATAATACAGAAAAAGGTGAATAGAGAGCTACCAACTAATTGCCACAGAACAGGAACACTTAAATGTACTACAATATCACAGGACTGAGTGGTACCTGCTAAATCCCCTGCATTATGCAGTTTACTCCTGTAACGTTGTCTTGCAGTTTGTGGCACTTAGCGTTCTATGCTAAGACATCTTGGAGTCATCTGCATAATTAGCAAAAAATTAAAAGAGATGATTTTGTGCTCTTAGTTAGAGAAAATAACTTGAAAGAGAAAATATATCCTGTGCTGTGGCTTTTTTTTTCTTCTTCTTCTTCCCTTTAAAGAAGTATGATATTGAAAATATCATGAATCTTGGGGTCATGCGAGGTTTTTGTGGACATAGGCTGGATTTCAGCCTCAAGACACTGTGTCTGATAGCCCATCCCCTTGTATCTGCTCTGTTAAGAACTACCCCATGGACAAATCAGGATCCTAAGAGTTAGTTAAAAGTAACCTCAAACCTTTCACCCTTTTTGTACTCACAAAGTAATCTAAACCCAGCACATTAAGAGAGACATCAAAGAGTCCCCACTGGTTTTTGTAGGTGCAACTTCTGAGTCTCTCACTTCCTACTTTAGAGATAAGCCATGCAAAGACTTCATTCTGGCCTTTTGCCCCCAAAAGAGTTTTCACTGAAATGTGTGTTGCAGTAGAAAGATAAATAGTCAGAGTTACAGAAATCAATACGGCAAAATTCAATAAATAACAACAAACATCTACTGGACAAGACCTAAACTTTTACTGTGAAAGAAGTTGTTTTACTTTCCTACGCTTGTATAATACAGACACTTCTTTTGTACATTCGCATTCATGAAGAATATAACATCTTTCTGATTTTAAAGACTCGGGCAAAATGTGAGGCATAGGTTCCATTGCCTTCTTCAGAAGCTCCTCAGATCTCTGTCTAAGAGCTCTTTGGAACCAGAACCTCAAATGATATTAAACTGCATCACACATATAAATTTAGATCTCAAATTCACTTTAAACTATGGATGCAAGCTACAAAATACAGATCCAGATCTCATTAGCCTCAAGGTCTGCAGCTATCTGAATCTGACATTTTGACTTGGAGCCGTTTCTACTAGGAGTCAAAAAAAAATTTCCTCATTTTCCATTTAGTCATTCCCAGCATGTTTTGCTTACAATTTTTTTTTTCATTCTGTCCCTGCACTATGAAGCCATTGAACCATCTGTAGTATTCAGATAATAATTTTCTTAGCTATAACTATATAATTCCACTAATGAGGGCTACTGGAGAGTCTGCTATCTTCCATTTCCAAAGACATTATTATAGTTTGATCTTTTGCATACGCAGGCATCACTCCACCTTATAGATGTGGTTAAATGTAGAAAAGACCATTTCTTAAAGAAACACTCTACTGGAGCAATGTATATAAATATCAAATGGCATAAATACCGAGAAATACCATTTTAGAGTCTGAAACTGTTTACCAGACAGACAGTAGTTTTGGCTATAAGAAACAAAAACAAAAAAATAGCCTGGAAAAATAAAAAAATATTTTGTTTTAAAAATTTTCAACCTATTGTTTAAAAATTATGTTTTTATTTTAAAATCCACCAACATTTATTATTTCTTATAAGAACAGAAAGAGTTAAATTCCATTTAAAAGAAAAACCCCACCCGAGTTACACATCTCTTTAATTTTTCCTTTTATAATTAACCAACATTTGTTTCCATTTTTCAAATGGGATTGTGAACCAAAAGACCCCCTTTGATCACACTCATCCAAAAAAGCAGCATTACTAATCACAGCAATAGATCAGACTCTCCAAAGGGCCAGACCTCAGATTTAGTTTATGGAAGACCCTAAGAACTTAATATGATCTCAGGTCACAAGATCAAAATAATTATTCAGCTAGTAGCTGGACGATCTTCAGACGTAGTCTTCACATTGGCCTTTTCAGGATTTGCACAGTGCTCCCTCTGCAGAAAGAAGGTGATGCAGGAATCCGCTTCGTAGCCTTCGCATAAGGGTCCTTGTGCCAGCACTCTACACTGAGTTCACGCTCACCGTCTTCTCAGGTAAAAATTATATGTTACACGTAAGAGATTCCTGATAACTCTTCATAATATGACCTGCCTATGCCCTTTATAAGCACGCAGTCTCTGCCATCAGCCTCTGCTGACACAATAGCCTCTCCACTCACGTCTGAAGTCCTCCAGCACAGAAGTGCCTTCTTAAATGGAGAGAGCATTTTGAAAATGCATTCCTCAGTTTGATGATGAAAAATGAATATGAGAATAAAAGAATTCCTGTCGTTTCCTTGTATACAAGACTCTCCTTGCAAAAATCAATCCATGCCATTTTGGAACAGTATCACTAATGAAATTACCATAATCAAGAACTGCAAAGGCATCGATTACTAAACACAAAGCTAATAACAGCCTTGAACAAGATTCTGATGCCACTGAAGACTTACAGGATCTGGCCAGGATTTCTCTCTCTATCATCCAATAATCCCACTGAAAAGCTAAACACCTCTAACTATAAGCAGGTGATAAATCCAAGGTCATGGATCTACAAGACACTGGTCCCTAATAACATAACAAAACTGCTGTGCTCTTCAGACCCAAAATGAACTTGTTTTGCCAGTTCAGATTCATGCAAAAAATCATCCCAGTGTACTTCCTGCCAGATCATCATCATCTTCTTGTGGTAGTTAGAGCAGAGTGAAAGCTGAAGTAGTATGGCACCTACCTGACAGTTTTTTTCTCTGAACTTTTACGAAATATAATATTTTCTCTATAAAATAATATGTATCCTATCCTCTACCTTACAAACAGCATGAAGCACAAAGCTGGCAGCAAATTTTGTGCTCTCATTATTTTAACAGAAATAGCACTAATCATAGCTTTGTGATGGATCCAGACCAAATCTTTAAAGGACAGACAATTCAAAGATATGCACAGCCAGTACGGATGAAGCTGGAACTATGACCTCATTGACTTCACTGAGATGATGTGTAATGTTAAAGTAAAACACATAATATCTTACTTGGATTATGCCCAAACCACTCTGTAACTTCATCCATGAAGGAACATGAATTAATGACCCTTCTAAGCAATTCAGTCATGCAACTGGGTCTGTGGATAAATTCAATTCTATGATTCTATGATCTTCTAGATTCACCTGTCAGGTGTCTGATATCTTAACTTGTACAGCATCAGTAAATGTCCATGTAATTATAGATGCAATATTTTCACTCAGCACACTTAAACAACTTCACAGATTCAACCTGTTCCACTGTTCTTGGAAATTTCAGAGGTTCAACCTGTCTAATTAAGCATTCCTTAGTTTTCACGTATTTTCATTCTGTGAACCCATAATGATTTGCACAGCTGAGGCGGCTCAGCCCCACTTCTCACAGTCATACAGTAAGAGCTGTACCACAGTTGCCCTGATTTAAAGCAAATCCACATCCAATGTATGTAGATTCACTTGAAGGACCGGGACCGGATTGGGCAAAGCAAATACAATGGAGTAAGTAATTAAGAGAAGGATGTGGCACCTACCTGACAGCAGGTATTTTCCATCTCCAACGGTTCAGAGTCACTCTCTTTTTTTCCCCCCAATAAGATCTGAGGCAATAAGAAGCCTCCAAAGACCTTGCTCTTTCGCTAATGTCCAAAACGGTCTTTGTTTGCATAGAAACAACGTAGAAAGATATAAAAATAGGCTTAAATTAGCATATTGCCAAATTGGTCTACTGTAACAAGTGCTTTGAAGTCTGGCGTGCTGACTGATTCCCCACAGGAAGTTGAGTACTCTGAAAACAATTAAGAACAAAAAAGGGGCGGGGGGAGGAGAGAGGGAGCAGGCGAGTACAGTAGTTAAATTAAGCAAAGCGAGCCTTGGAATAGTCAAGGGACTAAACAAGTCATCGAATCACTTAATAACAGCACTTCTTTAGCAGCGGAGATAGAAAACACCAACTGGATT
The DNA here is from genome assembly GCA_013400195.1 of Aramus guarauna. NCBI lineage: Eukaryota > Metazoa > Chordata > Aves > Gruiformes > Aramidae > Aramus > Aramus guarauna. The sequence continues at coordinate 183,164 of VXBL01010078.1, read as the reverse complement.
TTTAGAAACTGAGACATTAAGGCTTGAAAAACCAAATGACAGAAGTTTAAATTAAATAAATGAAAATTACTTCAGAATATAATAGAAGGTAATAAGGCACCGAAACTGCCAGTAGTTATAGTAGCTAATCCTGTGTTCTAAAATTGATCCTAATGTAAAAGCATTGTGCAATTTAAAAGTAATAAACATAATAATCCCTGCCATTTTACATAATAAATAAATCTTAACTATGTTTCCCATTTGTATAAGCCTTGTGAAATGATGGTTTGGGTTGTTAAAAAATCCAAATGTTTGTTTCACAAGGATATTATAGTGATGCAGTGGAATATATTTTGAGGGGGAAGGTTAAAACATATTTTATAGGCAGTACTGAGTAAACATAACTATATCTGAAAAACCACACATGCCACACAAAGAGAGACCTTTCAGATTATAAAATAAACATTTTACACTGTGGAATACCTTCCCTATAAAATTTCTACACTGAAATGCATGACCGCATACTGAAAGTTGGTTACAGGTATTATTACTAAGGTTACGGTAGCATGCAGGGGAACTACTGTAAAATTAGCAACGATAACTGCCCCAAAGATCCTGTGATGCAGATAAGCAAAACAGGTAAAGGTTTCATCATCTGTGTTTTACCAAATAGGAATGAGGTGCAGGGAAGATTCAAGGCTTATTCCAATTAAATAGTGAATCTCCAAGTAACTGATGGTTTCCGGATCAGGTCCCAAATTACTGGTCTAAGGGAATAGAAGGCTGCAGTTCAGCTGGGACCTGAACCTACACCCTTGTCTTCCCTATGCAAGGCTTAGCACTAACTTACCAAAACTGAATTCTGCTCCTTTGGACTCTCTATTTAGGAGCCTCGTCTATGGGTGCTCCCGTACCTCCATGGTGTGGCACCCAAGAGGCATTAGAAGGGACATAGCTCTTCACCTCATAGCAACACATCTCAGGTGTGCAAGATAGGGCCTTAAGCCTCAAGAACTTCACTGGCTTTCCCATCGCCACCTTCTGCTCCCTCCTTTATACACACAGAGCAGCGCCTCTGTATTTTGGTCATCCCCAGTACAAGTGTTAGGACAAGGGTATACTATTTTTAAAAAAAAACTTTGATAACTAACTTTTGATAAGACTTCAGTAACTAACCTTTCTGGTTGCCAAGAAAAGTTGTGGAATCTCAACCCTTGGAGGTGTTCAAGACTCAGCTGGACAAGGCTCTGAGCTAGCTGACCTAATTGGACCTGCTTTGAGCAGGAGTTTGGATGAGATGATCTCCAGAAGTCCCTTCCAGCCTGGATTACTTTATGATTCTACGCTATGTATTTTTACTTCAGGTGTCTTCCTTGACATGCTAAAAAATTCATTTCTTTCAAACCTCCACCCAACATTTCTTATCTTATAGAAAAGAGATCACATATCCTTCAAGGTAGAGAGGAGTACATAAAAATGAACTAGGTATTTCTACAAAGTGTGTCTGCTGATAACATGTAAGTCCTGTACTCCTTCCAAGTCTTTCTGAAGTCCAAAAGAGAAAGACATGCATTTATCCTTTGTACTTTTGCAACTCAAAGCCCATACAGTACGTGAGAACTCTAAACACTGAGGTTGTAGGACAAGCCAGGAAACCCATGCTGACCTCAACAGCCTAAAGAATCACCTTTATTGTACAGTAACTGTTCTTTGAGAATGTGTTATTACGGATGCCACTATAGAAGATCAGTAAGCATTATCCTGTCAGAATAGCAGCTTTGAGAAAATCCAGCTGCCTTGAATACTGATTTATGTTACTGCATTCCCAAATTTAGTAACCAAGGAAAAGCTGGAGAGCTTGATACTGGCATTCACACTTCTGGCCAAAGTAACATGTATCAAAAAGGATAATTTGAAGTGGGAGATCTACAGAACTCTCTCAGAAGGGACTTCTGCACAAGTCTTACTACGTTTCGGTTCCTCTCTGGACTATCTACCAGTACATAGACTTTAAAATGGCAATACTATAAAATGAAAGAAAACAAGTAGTACTTCTCTGTAAGTAAAAAACCCATAGTCTAAAAAAGCTAAGTGAGAGAGAAAACTGTTCAAGATGAGGCTGGAGAAGACTGTGGAGATTAAGTCTTGTCTTACGGATCAGACTCCATTCAAACTTTTCTTGGCTGCCTACATCAAGAACCTTCTTCATTTTGGAAAGTGTCTTCTAACTTTCACGTCTTATCTAAAGCCTGCCTGGTCATCTTGGAACAACCTTTTTGTAAAGCGCTCAGGTTTTTATCACAGACAATTATCAGGTGAGGAGAAAGGAGCAGAATGTGATCTAGCCATGGCTCTGTGAGGTTTGGTGGAAGAGATCTGAAAACACAGCAAGTATCTAACAGACTTGCACTACTCAGTTCAAAAGCTACCACATGAATGTCACCATATCCCCTTCAAGCTTCACACCTCAACTGGAACTCTCCTTAGACAGTACAAAACATGAGCATTTGTTTGCTACCATTCTTTTTATTGATTGTTCTTACCTTTTTATTATTTCCTATTCTTTCTTTCATATTATGTATTAATATTACAGTACCACCTATAGCAACAAATTAAAATTGCAGCTTCCATCAGGAACATGATCCTGTTACGCAAGGTTATGTACAAGTCTCACTGGTAATAAGATACAGTCCCTTGCTCAAAGTGACAAAAATAAAGGTGACAGAAACAAAACCATACCAAAAAGAGGTGGCTCAGCTCATGTCACATGTCAACAGTAGAACAAGTTTCTTAATTCCAAGTCCGAAGTACCACATTGCTTTACTTTTTTCTTTGGCACTTTACCTTTTGTCTCTATGTCTCTTCTCCTGTTATCTTACAGCTGAACATTTATGCCTGAGAGTGTGTGTGTGTGTATGATGTACAACTCAGCCAACTTGTATACAGGCAATTTCAGCAGTTAGTATTTGATTAAGGCTCAATTCTTTTATTAATAGAAATTTGGAGACTGGAAACAGAAGTGCAGAGATATTATCTAACTTGGTCAAAAATAAGATCAGGATAGAATACAGGCTTTTTGGTGTTCCAGTTATAAACCTCTTAGTTTTTATAAGCAGAAGCAAGCAACTGTACTCTTGGTCAGAGCTATCTGTAACCAGATTCTCACAGTATCAATGCCCTGCTAATAAAACGTATCTGCCGGCATTTGGTGCCTCCCTAATATGACTACATAAAACAAGCCCATGAGTGGGCCAAATGAGCCCACACGCCTGCAGAGAAATGTCAAGTCCCCACTGGGTAAGGCTTCTTCCTTCACTAAAGTCAGTTACTGTCCTGCTCGGGGTGGGGGGAATCAAAAGACTTTCACTTTGTATGCATTCCTGGTCAGCACTAAACATCTTTCTGGATAGCAAGTGAGAACATAGGAGATTTTAAATGCTTTCTTTGAAAGTAGAAAAATATATCTTTTAAGCAATCAAGCGTTAACTGTGAGAATTAAAAATATCTGTTCCATATGTTCAAGTCCCAAGTAAAGTAATATTAAGTATGTACAAGAAAGTTCACGTAGGAAGAGCAAATGATTAAAATAAAAGTCCCTTGGGTCAAAACACAAGAGTAGTGGACATAGATAAAGTACCAGGGAAAAGAGATGAAATACAAACAGGATGTGCTGTGGTGTCCAAATGAGACGCATTACTAAAAAAAGTGTTGCATCATTAACCACTCCATCAACTGGCTCTGCCAGGGCTGCAGTGGACTTTCTACTGCCAACACCAAGTGCACTGACAGCACAGAGACCTTGGAGAATACGAGGAACTCAGATCACTCTCTGGTATGTTTGCTCATCTCACTTTAATACTTCAAAACAGAGGAGGGAGAAAATTCATAATCAAACTTAAAGAGAAACAGTAGTTACATTAGCAGCTGGAAAACAATTTCAGTTGTATGATGAGCCTCTCAATATATAACTGAGATCAGTATCTTCTGCATCGGCATCTCGATGGTCAGTTAGTCCCTGGTCTTCAGTGGATGTGATATGTGTTGTCCACAAGTTGCATTGCTTTTGTCACAGGAGCTGGGGTAGCTCTCTAGAAGTCATCTAGTGCTCTGAACAGAAAACATTGCAAAAGTCTTTCAACATGCCAAGTCAATAGTTCTGACCTCAGCCCATACACTCAAAAGTGCTGAATGCCACCAATTTGCCCTGCAGTTCACAGAAACCGATAAAAGTCAATGCCTCCAGAATCAGTCCCCTAATGATGAGCCCTGTCTGGCCTCCATAGCATTCCCATGTGTGACCAAACACAGCCCTTCCTGAGCAGCTCCAGACTCCAATTTTAAGCACTGTTGGAACTATTAATTCAGAGGGGGTAGTTCTAGATAAAAGAGAAGTTTGTTTAAGCAGAGTTAAATGTTATCTGTGGCTAAATGCATTGTAAATCCACTGCATCCATCGTAAAAATAATTAATTGTAGTGCTTCACAAAACAAAATATTTTGATTTCTCCAATCAGAGTAATTTTAATGATTTTTTTCAGTTTGTTTCAAACAGTATTTTAAAAATGTCTATTCAGATCTAACAAACTTTATCCATTTTTTAAAATTACTATTTTTAGAGGTTGCCATAAAAAACCACTAAGGTTGTCTATTCTACTGCTAAGCTTATTCCATGTAAATTTTCAGAAAAATTCTTAGTCACTGAAAGAGTTAAAGGAAAAATACCTTTTATTCCTATTTTGTGAAATACACAAAGCAAAGGTGGACTATTTATTTTGTGTGCTTTGGGTTTAGTCATATTCACTCTTTCATTTCCGTGTCAGCAAAGAAGTCAGTACCTCCTTTAGCATGGTTTATACTTTCACACACACAGAAAAAAGCCACCAACAAGAAAGAGAAAAACATGGTTAAAAATAGGATCCTCTTGATTGCAATCCCACAGAAACTGGCAAAAGGACTTGGGGACATGAAGCACGTATTAGCCTGTTTGTTTTTAATTGACTAGATTTCAAGTTGACAGTGGCCCTTTTAGCAGCGTAGAGAACAAAACAGCACCACATGGCCAGCAGGATCCATTTTAAAGTGGTGCTCTCTTATGTCCCCTGCTGAGGATTGCACCATATGAGCCATCACTAACGCCAAGTCAAAGGCCAACCATCAATAAAGCTCTTGCTGTGATCAAGAATATGTAAACAATGGACCAGCCACTTCTAGTGGTAGTTATAGCAGAGTTAAAGCTGGAGTAGGGTGGCAGCTACCTGGAAGGTTTTTTTCTCTGAACTTTTACAAAATATAACATTTTCTGTTGCTTACAGTAAACATTTTCTGTTGCTTACAGTAAATATTTTAGTGCAGACTGTATTCTGCACATACTTAATTAAAAGAATGGAATATGATAGAGACTACTTGTCTACATACAAAGTCTGGGAAAGTCAGTGGGAACTTTTCCATTCAATTCATTGGTCTCTGAATTAGGTCTACAGTCAATACATTGTAGCCCAGATATCATAGTGATGAGAACTGAATAAATAACATACAGATGTATTACATTACATCATTACATACACTCTTAAAACTACACTTTTATTTAATACAGTTCAACACATCTGGGCTAAGCTTCTCTTCATAGATGTACATGTGCCTGGAGTTAAAAATCCCTACAAGGGAAGTTCACTGAGAACAGGTTATTATTTCAGAAGGAAAAGACCTATAGAATTTAACAGGGATTGTTGCTTTTCTTCATCCTTCTTACATTCCTGCTATAGGATGGATTAAACCTTCTGTGGGAAGGATTTACTTTTATATACCCTGGAATAGTTTCCCTAAATCCTGTTAGCTTCATTTTGCAGGGTGGGTTTCTCCATAATTCATGCACCTATAAGACTTAACTGGACAAATTAAGAAAATCATATAAACCCCCTTGCAAGGATATACTTTCTCTGACCTTAACCAACTCTTTCTTGCCATCCATCCCTGTACATGACTCGTCCCATTCTGTCACATTACCATTGACAAGGACATATAAAGCCACAAAAGAAGTTGATGGACATTGCTCCAGAGCATTAGCTACCTTGCTCCATGCTCCTGAGATCTGACTGTGCCTTTTGACAGCTCTCCAAGAACATTTCCCCATTTCTAGAATGAAACTGAACTTTTGCACTTTATTATTATTATTATTGTTCTCTTTCAGCAAAAAGGTAATTGGGCATGAAAAGTTCAAATCCATTAAATAAAAACTCAATTTAAAATATTTTCTATCCACCAAGCAAGGTCCTATTCATTATGCTGACACTGTACTCCACCTCTGTGCCAAGTGGATCACTCAAAGATGCCCCCCACCACTTTCCTGGCATTTCATGTGACAAGTACATCTGCTGCGCACACACTGCTTTATAGGACATCCCAGTTTTGTATAAATACAAGCAACATTTTTTTACAGCACCTTTAAATTCCTAAGTTGAATTCTGTAACTATCAAGATACTTTCAAGTAAACTATTTGTGCTGAGTCTCTCCTCTGGATATTACGGCAGACAGACACAGCTTCTGAGTTTTATTTCTGCTTCTTTACTCACTTCAAGTTTTTGAACAGCCTCAGTCCTGTTCGGATTACCCTACTGCTACTAAGTAAATACATTTTATGATTTGTATTTATCAAAAACAATAGCAAACAATTAAAATCTCTAGGAACCTAAGTAGAAGAATTCAGATGTTGCAGTTACCCGGTGCCTTATTAATTTTAAAAAGCAAAACAAACAAAAGCATCCTAATGCTTCAGCCACAGGTTAAATAGTCTGTTTTCACAAAGGTCATTTTTTCCATAAAGGTTTTCTTTTTTAGTACAAGTTTACTGTACAGAGACACTATTTTGCCTTAATATCCATTAGAAATTTATTCTTTAAAGCTAGCAAAATGTTTTCCCCCTACAATTCAATCTTCCAGAGATGCAGAGCACAGCTGCTTTATTCTTCACAGGCCCAGTCCTGAAACCTAATACAAAAGCCAAAGAGGGACATCTAGTGGTACCACGCACAAAATTAAGAACGAACAGAGGGAGGAAAAACCTACTGCCATGCCTATGGATGGGAGAGAATCGTTTCTTATCAGGAGTGAAGGAAAGTTGAAGGGAAGACCAAAATAAAAGAAAGGAAAAAGACTGCCCATTTTATTATTTTCTAACACATAGAAACTTACACTGGTAATATACTTAACACTAAACTCCAGTTGGGCAAAGCAGAAAGACAAAATAAAACAAAAGGATAACTAACAGTCATTCTTTTAAGTAAGTCCTACTTGTCTGAAGAAAGTCAGATCCCTCAAGATGAAGCAAATCTAAATGAAAGTCATAAACAAACAACGCTGCCACAGAACTCCAGACACAGAGAACGAAACTGCACTCTGGCTTTCACTTGGAGAACAAGCCCGAGGAAAACCAAGAGGACCCACAGAACTAATTTCATTTATCTTTAGAGTACTCAGGTATATCAGACCCCAACCGAGGGCTGAGTATCAACAGAAACTAAATTCCAGTTTGACAAAACTTGCAAAAACTCACTCAATGATCAAATTATAAGATTTTAGTGCTTATAACTTATATTAGCAGTGAACATTTCATCATTATCATCATGAAGTGCTCATGAAATATGAGTGGAATAAGCCATCTGTCAGCTAACAAGGCATTTCAGTAGCATTGGACCCTTCTCCCAGCTGAAGACAAGGAGAGATTGACAGCAAGCTTCAAATTGCTGGAAAGGCAACAGAAGAGTTGAGTAGCACAAGTTACGTAGTCCCAGTCAACTTTAGTACCAAAGAGTATCTGTATTTGTAACAAACTGGGTCTTTCTTATGAAAACACCCCTTTAAGAGTACAGAAGGGACACTCACATGAAGAGTAAGGAAGTTGCCAGCCCTGCTCTCTGAGAAGCGCAGCCTGTAAGATGGACCATACCTGCTCACAGGTTTGATGTGAAAAACCCATAATAAACAACTTCGTGTTGTACAGCTACCCAGTATTAAACAAGGCAGTCATCCACACTAGAGCATAACTGCAGGCTCAAGGAAAACTGAGCTGTTAGTATCATGCTCTATCAAAAAAAGGAAGCAGATGAAGTTCTACCTTTATAGCAATTATATAGAGGTATCTTGGAGACCTAGAGATTAAGAATTTTAACCTACCTTGAGCAGCTCTGTGGCAATTCCACATACACCAATCCCTACAGCTCCTCTCTAAGCAAGGGCTAAAGAGATAAAGCTCAAAAATTCTTCCAAAGAACATGGGACAATTTATAGAGCTGAACCCATTCTGCCCAGCTCCCAGACACACTCACTCATGCTCTGAAGGTCCTCTTTGATTTCCACCAGCATACTGCAGTGAAAATAGATACTTGTCCATAAATTTGCAACCAAGTATTATATGAATTTCCATGCAAAAACCCCCACCAACAACCACCCTCTCCAATGCTGTAGGTGTGACATCATTTTGGGGGCAGTTTCATAGGCTATTCTTTGTGGTCACGCAATGCCAACTCCTACCTCCCACAGCAGTGGTCTGTGTGCCACAGGTACCTTAAGAGGCAGCTGATTAAATAGAATTAGCTGCCAAGTTGACTCAGCCCACGGGTCATCTACATTCTGATTTGAGGTATTTATAATCCTCTTTGCAGACATATAATGACTGGATGCACAAGCAAAAACATTCTTAAAGATGAACTTATTATAAATAGAGATAGTAAAGCAGGTTTATAAAATAAAACCACAGAAGCAGAAAGCTACCTGCCTCTCTTATAACACTTCATCTACTAGTCTTCACCCAGTTTGCTGCTTGATGCTGTGCTAAGCAATCGTGAAAGCATTTCCCTCCTTTCAGTGCTCTTTTTTTCTTCCTCACTGTTTCTGCAGGACTGACACTACCTTCTGAATTCATTCCCCCTCACTGGACAAGCAGTACCCATGAGACAAACACTCTGCTTTTTTTCTTTTTAAAAAAGACAGGTTTCTTGGAATTTCCTCTTCTTACACTCTCTCAAAAGTCCAGCAGCACATATAAATTGTAGAATAAAAGAAAGATGCTGTCAGTGGTGATGCACACTGGGATCCACCAGCAAAGAAGAAGTAGATATAAAAGCATTCAACTCTGGAGATTATGTGGCCACTGCTAAAATAATGTCCTTTAATGCGTAAAAATAAATTACTCTTAAATGTGTTTCCATGGTTAAAGCAGCCACCTGGCATGCAGGTCAGTACTTGGAAATGCTGTGTCAAGGAATGGAGGCTGAGTAGTTAATAGAAGGCAGCCACCATTCCCTTGCCCATATTACAACTCAGTAGGCTTTGAAGAAAGTACGCTAGAGATGTCATTTTCCACTCATTATAAGCATCCACTTCGAGATGCTTCACTCAAGGCTAGCAAGGGATGCCCTACATCACTGTAGTATTACTTATAGAATTTATGACATAGGATCATGGTTACAACTTCAAACGTTGCAAGAACTTGTGCAGAATACAGTCCTGTCAGTAGAGATTCACCATGACATATATTCTTAAGAATGCTTAATTAGCAATATTAAACAGAAAAAAAATAATCAGGCATTATACCTCACATTTCTCGTGCCTACTTTTAAACCAGAAGAATAGTACTTCTTTTACATGTGGAAAGGGGCTCTGTTTGCATTATTTTTATTTTTCCAAGACCGTGCAGGAGCAAAGAGCAGGGTGCTTTGTAGGAGGAAAGCATCTGTTTAAAATATTTTGTATTGCTCCATGCACTGCAATAATTTAATAATAACTGCCTTGATTTAAAAAAAAACAAAACAAAACAAAAAAAAACCCAACCAACCAAACAACCAAAAAAACCCTAACAAAGCCAACCAAAAGAACCTCCGTTGTTTTTAAAGACTAAATTTAGTGTGCGTGTATTCCAACAAAGTCATAGAAAAGAGTGAATCAACGCCCACCTCCCGAAGTCTCTGAATGAAGATCGCACACCCTTCTGGAAGTCATGCTGTCATTAAACTAACTTCAGCAGAAGGGTGGCCATTCTGTGCCATATTTTCCACTAGAGGTCAGGCTGAAGGAGCTAATGATCTCTTTTAGCCTTCAAAAACTATGAGTGGCAGTTACTAATCAAGATTTGGAAGTCTGAAAATCAGTATTTAATTAATACTGCTTTGCTTCACTTAAAGTGAATCACAAAGATGTATTTTTCTAAGTGGCCAACAGCTGGAGGTATTTAATCATGATAGTATTTTAATGTATGTCAATACAACTTTTCACAGAGCACTTGACGTGCCATCTCAGTTGGTAGGACAAGGTTTGTACTGCAATGGAAAAAGAGAGAAGCTCTTCCTGAACTTCAGCCTTGAAATGAAAAACATGTTAGTTTGATTAATAATGGACAACATTTTAGTTACTTTTTAAAGGGTATTTTTAAGTTTTGCTTTTTATTTTTTTCTTTTAGAAAGGACATACATTAGAATCATTTTCCACCAAAAATCTAGATTTAATTTGTTCCTGTAAGTACCTAGGAAGAGACATGACCAACCATGGAGTAATGACCATACCAGCCTTCAGGTGACTAGAAAATTTTTCAAAATCCCAAAGTGATGTGAATTAGGAGCCTAAGCTTTTCTTTCCCTGTATTTTGGTGACTTACATAATTTCATCAATTTCAGAAACACTAACCCAGCTTCTTGAAACATATACCTTGAAGGCAGTGAAGTTCAGATATACACTTGCTTCTGAAAATGCAAGGAAAAGTTTAATGCATCACTTCTAAACACCTACTTTATTGTGACAGGGTGCAAAGTCATGCTTAAATGGCAAGTCCTAGCTCAGAGCTCTTTGCCAGTCACCAGCACTCTCAAAAACTCGCTGCCTACAGCGCATCTGTGTGCAGCCATGAAAAGCAGGACACAGTAACTTTGGCCAAAGTCACGTAAGCATTTACCCACAGTCAAAAACTAAACTGAGGAATTGCTCACCTGTTCACACTTCTAAAAATGAAGCAGCCTATGAAATTCACTAGGATATGAAATCAGCTTACTAGGTCAAGCTATGTCAGCTAGCATTTTGAAGTACCTCATGGTCAACTATTAGAGCCACTTCAAAGATACCTAAAGTACTTGGGAGAAGTAAGAATACAGAATGCCAGGAATAATTTGCAGAGAGAAGAAAACTCAGTTTCTCCAGCTGCCAAAGATTAGTAGTGGCAATAACAGGCATAAGGAACAGAAATGAAGCCTGCAAGATGTTGGTTTGACCTCTTTTTATACCTCTCCCATGGACTAGCCTTTTCTCTACTTTCACCAGGTCAAAAGCAGCATACCTGCTGATACGAGCCAGTCATTTCATCAGAGCTACAGATTATTTAATTTAATGATTTTGTAACAGGACCTGATCATCTCAGTCCAAAATCCACATGTGCATGTTTTAAAAGGTGAAAATTCAGTTTAGCTCAGTAATACATTCAAGTAATACACTCTTTTTCGTTTACTAGTTCTCCTGAAAATACGCTAAGCTTTTGAAGGTTTACAGCTGTACAACAACAGGTACAGTGTATCTCTCTAAGGTACAGCCTGGAGAAACGCAAGAGCCGTTTGACAAGGACCACTCCAACACACTTCCACGGAGCTGGCAGTCAGGGTTTGACTGAAGCTGGTACGGCAGATTTCCCAGATTGAGCACGTACCCCACCCAGATACACAGATGGTATTTGTGGGAGCAAAGGAAAATAAAATATAGGTTTAAAATAAATGCAAGAGAAACACAGAATAATATTGAATCACTCTAGGTATTTCTAAGGGTTTCCGTTTATCTTCTCAGCACATAACGAGTGTATGTTCAGGGCTTTGAAATCACTGAGTACATGGAAGGGATTTAAAACTAGTTTTGTTTCAAATGCAAGGTCACAGAAATAAAGACAGGCTCCAGGTACGTCTCTTCAGAATGAGATTTCTGTACAGAAGTGTGATGCAAAAGGACTTAAAAATGCTGTTCCTGCATGTTTGGCAATGACAACTGGGCTTGTTGCAAGAGCCTTTTCAGTGCTAAAGGAAAGGATGGACTGCTGCAGAATTTCAGATGGGTCCCCCTGCATGGCGGCTACTTTCCCATTGTTTTAAATGGACAGGAAGACACACAGGTGGAAAGAAGAGGCAAGCTACAAAGAAGCAAGGGAAATAAAGCTTTAGACGCTGGTAGCACAACATAAGGAAGCAAGAGCAGCCACAGACCGAACAACCTGAGTTGGCAGGTTGACTCTGATGATGACTGGTTTGGGCCCCAGCTCAAGGCCAGTCTCACCCTTTCTCCCTCCAATCACTAGCCCTTCTCAAACAAGGAAGGGCTGATGGCCAATCTTACCTCATTGCAATGACACCGTCCAAGCTAGCTGGTCTCAAGATCCCATGAAAAGCTGGCAGCGAAAGAAGGAACAGGAGGAAAACAGCACAGGTGGGAAGTGGTGGAGAAAGATGCGAAGAAACACGAAAGGCCATGTATTCCATTGGAGTCCCTGGTAACCCAGAGGTGTTGATGTGTGCTTACTCTGCCATGTCAGTAACTGAAGCTCCACAATGTTCTACTTGTAATCACCTTCTCTTTAACATCCTCCTTTTTAGAGGATCCAGCTCTACTTCACTCATTGAATTTAATTTCCGGTAAATCAATGTTAACCTCTTGATTTCAAGTCCCACTCTCCCTTTGTTTAGCAGACATGACTTAAACACTATCCTTGAATTGCAATAAAAATCTCCTTTCTTTGGGTAAAAGCAGCCTGTCTGCACCCTTCCTGATGACTCCTGCTAGCCGTCCCAGTTACAAGCCTAATGTAACGCTGCATGGCTCATCTCACGACTGTGGGTAGAGAGGTAGGCCCTCCTGTGCTACGTCTGGTGGTACCACATCGGAGAGGAGAGGAGTGGAGCAGAGGGAGAAGCCTTTGGCATAGGCAGGCAGCAGAGAGGACTCTCTAGCTCCTCTCTGGGCTGTCCCTCAGCAGCACAGCTTCCAGGGTAGGAAAGTAAACCAAACCTGCTGCGCTCTGACTTCTGCTGTTTAAAATTTATCAATGACCAGTACTCTGGATATAAAGACTTTTCTGGGTCGCTTTTTTTTTCTTGAAATCTTGTGCTATTAAGCCACAGCTACAACAATGAACAAACTAACAAAAAGAGACCAGGAAGAGCCTTTAAAGAAAATATTTCAAACCAACACACCATAGAAATATGTAAGCAAAAAGTAAAATTTTCTATCAGCAACATATATACAACAGTATGACTAGCAAACTAATTATATAGTCACATCTGAATTACTTGATATTATATTTGCAAGTGTCATTTTATGCTTAATTTATTAAAAAATGAAAAAAAGATCTTCTACAAAGCATCTACACTTTATTCAGTCACAAAAACCTATGTTTGAAGTAACATCAACAAATAGAATTACTTCAAATTTTCACCAGTGTCACTAAACAGAGTTTTGCCTGAATATTTTTTTTTCTTTTTAATCTATTCAACCGAGAGAAATGGAGCTGCAACGGTTTGGGGTTTTTAATCCCAAAAGGATTATACAAACAACAATTTCATCAAAGATTTTTTACAACAAGCCTAGTATTATTGGTTATATCTTATTATTAAGGTAAGCATTCTTCAAAGAACTGTATGATTGGAATCTCTTCCTGATACATAGTGACATGCTATTTGCTGGCTGCAGTGAGAAGACTCAAAATGAAAACAAAAATACAAACACATTTTTTTTTTCCTCTTGTCTTTATTGATTTAGACTTCAGAGCTACAGCAAAAATAGTGCATCTGTAGAAAATTACCACACATGCTATCAATACAGCATCATCGCATGTTTAGAATTGTAAGCACTTGACAAATCGCAAAGGGAACATTCAACCTAACATTTTGGCAACGCAGCCCATGAATAGAGAATACAAGGAGAAGATTTTTTTTTTTTTTTTTCCTTCTCCAAAAAGAAATATTTCTGAACAGGAATGAAAAGCCTCTGTTAAAAAAATGAATTCCAGTCACCACAGAGAACTCGTGCTGGCTCTTTCAAGACATCAACACACACTGCTGGAAACTTTGCATGGAATGTCGAATAGTACACAGAAACTACAACTACCACTACAGGTACAACGCCGTCTTCAGCACTTTGTATGCCATGGAGATGGTTACTGCATATCCAACTGCCCAAGACAATCCTCTGCTGGGCTGGGGAAGAGGGATCAAGTATGCAAAAGTGTGAATGATCCTAGCCCCAGCGAAGATCCTGAAATGCAGCAAGGCTGTGGACAGCTCAGGGCCACTAAGAGCATACAGCAGTCCAATGACAAGAAACGGGACAATGTTTTCAAGGTCATTCAGGTGGCCTCTGGAAAAAGAAGCAAAGATGGTTTATAGTGTTGCATTTTGTTGAACAAACCACTTCAAGCATCGTTATTTTTCAGCATCTTCAGATCATGCTACTGTTAAGGCCCTAATACAACTGCTAGCTTCCCCTGCAGTGAGGACTTGATTCAGCTACTGAAATGATTTTGGCACATTCATCTGGCATTCCTCTGGTCTCTCTTGCTGCACCCCACATTTTTAAGCTTCTGATCTTCTGTATATAAGGTCTTTGTTTTTCCACAGGATCTTGGTCATATTAGGGACTTACGTGAGGTATATGGGTGCACCTGGGTGTGCAAGAATGCAAGGAAAGGCAGGGAAGAAGACAGCTGGAATTTTCTTGTAGCCTCTCTCAACTGAACATCAACTAACTGGATGACTGTGACTGCAAGTATGAGACTTCATGGCCCAGATGGTCTATTCCAATCCCATAAACTCAGTTTGCAGTCTCCACAAAGAAAACATGAAATATCCTATATTTGAAACATTCCATCAAATGTTCATGAAGTTCAATCATCTTGAAGAATGTTATTTTTGAGCATCTAACAGGTGTGACAGTTATGCTTTTGGTTCATTTTCTTCACTACTAAGCACTAAAATAGCTGAAAAATGTTTGAAATTTTGAAACCATAATATAATTTACTAAAAACGTGTTGAGACTCAACTCCAGATTTTGAAGTATTCTTTCACACCTCTTCCTAAACCTTCCCTGCTCCCTCTACCTCTTTAGATAAATTATACTTCCAGCCAAATTTACTGATTGAAACAACCTCTAAGCCTTACTAATTATGTCAAATTTCACAGGCAACTAGAATCAGAACATGGTGCTGTTCCACAGCTGCTTTCTGAACTCATTTATCATTACAAGGAAACATATCCTCCAGCTTTTTTTTTCTCCCCAAAAAAGTACACTAAAGTAATGTCTTTTCTATACCCATAAAGAGAACAAATTCCAGTCACTTATATAGAAGAGAAGCCATGCTACATCTATGTGGCATTATCTGCTGCCATGAAGCTTGCAAAAGAAAACAGAGTAAACTTCCATTAAGAACCATTGTTGGGAGGAAAAAATGGATGCTGTAACACCAACGGAGTAACTAGAACCAAGCTGACTTACTAGGTCTGGGGAAGTCTGAACAACTCTGCAAAACAGCAACACAGGATTTGATAATACAGTGTTTTAAAAATCTAACCTGTGTAAATGACTCTATGAGATGGTTGTCATTTCTCTAATGTAATAGTTTGAGTTAAAAGGGAATATGGTTGTAAAGTTAGTATCGACTTAGTTGTCCTCTTAGAATTTACAAATAGAAAGAAATTACTCCTCACCAAAAAGCGCTCATTTTTATATAACAACTGGCAAATTAAACAACTAACAACTCCATGAACCACTGAGGGGGAGAAAAGGAAAGGTCTTCCTTAACGGTGACTCAGAACAGTTAATTCACATTCAAGTTTTGGTATAAAAATTTATATATCGCAAATAAATTGTTAGCTTCATTAAGGAACAATGATATGGAAAGTATTCCATTAAAGTTTTCCTTGTTAGTACCAGTGTATCAAACAGCATCTCTAAAGTTAGGATTTTGGTAACTGAAAATTTTGCCATCAGCTAAACAAAATTAAATAAGCTGCAACATTTAGCCCACTGAAATACAGCTTACATTCTGCCATGAATCTTGCAAAAAACCCACATACACTGCAGGTTGCACACTGCCATACTATTAATAGCATTGTTCCAGAAGGCTGGTCAACTTTCCTGTACAACTGACACATCAGTGAGTAACCTCAATTCAATCCAGCAAAAAGAGCACAGGTTTTGATTTCCACTCAGTACAATTTGCCAGATTAACGCCCTCATTGCAACTCTGGAGTTCCCTCACTTTAACACAGTTTTAGTCCTCTTCCCTCTGTTGTTTCCTTTACACTTTAGGAAAAGATGCAACTATTGCAACTGGTGTTCAAAAGAAAGCTGATTTACACTTAATGTACACTGCTTCATACTAAATCAACTTATGGTCATATTTTACAATCTTCTCATCACTTCTCCATGCACACAGGATACTATCCAAGAGTTAGCTGTTATAAGCAGACAATGACTTCTTATTTTTAGTATGCATGCTGACCCTTTGAACATGGAATGGTTTGTTCATTTGGACAAATTAATGTATTAGATTATTACATAAAGCAGAACACACAGAGGCTTGGCCAAAGAGAATGGGGTGAAATTAATTCTTTGATTTAGTATTATTCTGCTATTTAAAATAATTTTTAAAGAAACCTATGCATTACCTGCGTACACGTTCAACATCTGGATCAGTCCGCAGATATTTTTTAGCACTCTCACCTTTACCAAATGATGCTGTATCTTCTGGGTTGACGAATGCCTATTTCAAACACAGACACACAAGAGACATTAGAAGCCTGAATGTTTTTTCTAGTCAAGGCAGCTTGCTATAAAGGTCAGTCTTTTTACTAATGCCCCTGTAATTTCACATAACTTACCTGAAGTTAAATGCAAGGGGAATAATACATTGCTCACCGCACTACTGTTTTCTCGAGCCTAGCTTGTGTGCTGACAAATCAATGTAACGTAATTTATGCATGTAGATAAAGCCTTCTTGTAAGATGGACAAGCATGACAGATGACTGATACTCAGACTGAAGTAATGCCAGTGGGTTGAACAAACATAAGGATCTGGAAGGTAAAACTACCGTCTGTACTGCCTAAGTCTCTTTTTCACTATTCTTGACAAATTACCTGAAAGCCCTTTGGATCCCTTCCTTCTTCAGAAGTCTACACTGCAATAGCATCCAAGAGAGTCATCCTGTCCTCATTTATGACCAAATAAGTTTCTCCCTTTCCTCTTAAGTACAATTTTTTTCACTTATACAACCTGTTACTACTTCCAAATACTCTAAGACACTTTTTGAAAACAACATTTAATTCAGTTAGCACAGGCTGCAGTAGATCTCTCCTTGCTGACACATGGCAACACATGCATTCTGTGGACCATTCAGGCTATGCAGGCTTAAGTCAAGAAAAACCTTTTGATTTTAGGAGAGCTACATTATTGCTTTCTGAGGCAGCCTTGATCCCTTTCTGTGAAATATCTTTGGCCTCAAAATTCTGGAGACACATTAACAGTATCAGCAACATTTTACCTTCTCTCACTCCACTAACTGCTTTTTTCCATTTTTTCTTACCATGGTAAAGACTTTTTTTATATTAAATAGGAAACAAAAATGACTTTACTAATTTGTCTGTTTGTAACATTACTGTCCGTCATAAGAAAACCAAGTACTCCCAATTAATGAAGACCCTATTGTCACCTGCATACATATGGATCATAACACGGTATGAGTATTATTAGAGGACTCCACTGGATCTACATATAGGACCAGCACAGCTGACATGCTTCCGCAAGAGCAAAAAGGAAGTAAGGTTATGACAGACATCTGAGTCCTATTTTGAACATACAGGACAGGCTGTGTGCTCTCCTGTACTCAATTGCCAGCCGTGCCAAAGACCTAGAGAGCTATCAGAAACCAGCAGTAGCTCAAATGCTGGGCTATAGGACCTCATGAACAACAGAACAGTTCAGCTGGGTTCTCTTGCATCCAGCAGGAATGAAAAAGCATTTCAACAAAAGGACCACAACAAAATCCTTGAAGCACACACTGTCTTGCAGAAACAGATCTCACAAGAACAGCCATATGGAGCAAACTCAGGGCTCTTCCAGCCCAGGACCAAGTATTTCCAACAGTGGCCACGAGCAGATGCCTAGAGAAGACCAAGAGCGGGAAAAACACAACACTATGCTTCCCATGAGCACTCTCTCCTAAGCTAGATGCAGCTTCTGCACTATTTACTAAACCTCAGTGGATTTTTCATATACTTGTTAGTACAATATCAATTCACATAAATTTTCAGCCTGCCGCTTGTTCTAGAATTTTTTAATTTTTTTTCTTTTTTTTAGGATAATGACCTACCTGCAATGGGAAGGCTAAAACAATTAGGGAATGTAAAGAGCTTTAGAATTACTAGATGAAAGGGTTATAGATGCACAAAAATCCACTTCATATCCCTTCTTCTGACCCTACTAGTTGGTTATTCATGTAACATGGTGGAATATTACATTTTACTTGCTTTATAAATTGGGAACGCTGGACACCAGCTTCCTCCAGAAGACAGTGGAAATTATAGTTATTAAAAACTCTTATTTAAAAATAATAGAAATGTTTTAGAAGGGTAGAGTAAGTCAAATGCAACTGTAAGATACAGTGTCATAATTATCTCATAATTAGGTTAAAGACATCATCCATTTGAGACCAACAAAGCACCAGCATGGCAAACTCAGAATATTATTGGAGGAGGAGGGAGGAAAAGAAAAGAAACACCTGTGCTACCCCTGTATTTCCATACAAATTTCAATCTATTCTACCAGACAGTATTCCCAATACCTTACCTTTCTTGTGATTCTGAAGTATGCTGTTATAAGACTCATTAGCATCATTTTTAGAAGAACAATAGTTGTATAAGTAGCAAAAGCCCGGAAGACGTCATTGTCAATGAAGTGGGTCAATTTAGCCATTTTTCCACTTCTCACTGATGACCTTTAAAAGACATTAAAGTTAGGCTAGCAGCATAGCAATCCAAAGTTCTGACAACAAGATTGTCAGGATAGCCTTTTTTTTTTAGCATCACTGCAATGACAGCACAATTTTGCCACTGTGAAAAGTTTTATTTTCAAACAAAATTTTTTTTCTCAGTTCATTTTCACCATGGCATAATATAATACTTTAAAATGAGAAATTATATTATCATTTAATATTTTGTTCTCATTATATCTGCTTATTAAACTGTCAAAATATAAATGACCAAAATATTTAATATAATTGCAGAAACAAAATTTAGTCAAACAAATCAGTACACTTTTGAAATAACACAAGCAGTTAGACCAATTCATTTGAACTAATGAATTTCCCTAAGCAGCTACCAGGATAGAAAGTGTGATGACGTATTATACATACTATAGTGTTTAAAGAGGAAAATTAGTATTGCCTACCTTTTTTTTTTTGACACAATTATAATTGCACTTCAGCTTTCAAACTAACCAGTATCTTCCCACCCAGCAATAACTTGTGATCAAACTGAGTTAAACACGCATTTTTCTCCTTTGAGACCTTGTTCTTAAAATTGCTTTTAGCATGATTCACGGGCAAAGATTAAGTTGTAATGACAAAAAGCAGAGAACTATTTATGCTTTTATCATGGGAGGTTTAAGCTAACGAACTCTCTTTCCAATGAGACCATACCAAACCCACAATCCTATGGAGGTGGTACCTTTTATCCACACCATAAAGTTAAGAACGTGACAAGGACTGGATGCATGTAAAACAAAAAGCATGTCCTGCTGCACATTCAACGCTTTTGCCTCACCAAGTGCTTCCATCCTGCACTTAGTAAGTGGGAATCCATAGAAGTAGTATGTCTTAGCTGCACTTGAGACCAAAATAAATGTACTTTTTGTTATAGTTAACTTGTTTCCTATGATATAATTTTAACAATAGTAATAAAAAAGTTAGTAACAATATAATTACAGCTCTATCAATTTCTCATCTTGCTTTCAGCACAGAGCACTGCCAGCTATAACCAAACAAGGAAAACTGGACGAGCCAAGAGCAGTACAAGACTATTGCCCTGAAGGCACAGCCTTGGTGGGGAGGTGTGCAGGACGGAGGTAAGCAGCTCTTTGCACAGTGAAACAAATCTAGCCTTGCCTGGACCTGTTTGCCTGTGGTGATGGGATTTTGCTCACCCTTTTGTCCTTTCCAAAACAGTGCTTGGGTCACCAGGCTAAGCACTGGGTCTATGGATTATGAGAAATTCGGTATAACCTTCCTTCAACTTCACAGTACAGCAGTTCTCAAGACCATCAGCAATTTGGCAAATATTTTTCTCAGTAGTTTTTACAGAACCTGCATAGTTTTATGTAACAAAAAGAAAGTAAATCTTTGGCTTCAGAGTGTTTTTCCTTACTGGATTTTAACCCTATGCTGAAAATACATCGAAGAATTATGCAAAGTCATGAGAAAGGGTTCACCAACATCTCTGTGTTCCTCCTGCTGGAACTAGACCACATTTATCCATTTCCCTGCTTGTACGGTTGGCCTCCCAAAACTCTTATAAAGCCTAGGCCTTGACTTCACGATGAAAAGGAAGTATACCAATGAATTCATGGTTTTAACACCAGCAGAAATTCAAAAATAAACCCGACATACTAAAACAGCACCGAGCTTGAAGAGATATGCTTAGTAAGACTATCAACAGCCTGATCTGCAAAAGTAATAGAGTACTTCTCTATGGTGCGATTGCAAAACCCGGGCCTGGTTAAGAGCGCAAGCCTAGATCCCACGTAAAAGGTCTTAAAGGCTGGTGGGTGAATATACCCCAGCTGCGGAGCCCTCGGTGGGAGCGCGGCTATGCTCCCGCTCCCGTCAGGTGTGACTTCGTCCCCATGCTGGCTGACTGCGCAGCTGTCAGCAGCAGTATTAGCACTGGGACGGCCTGTCGGTGGTTGGTTGTGACTTTCCACAGCGCGCTCAAAGCTGACTAAAACTACTGTGAACAGCCCGGCCAGGCCCTGCGCCCCGCTACAAACTGTGCCCGGGCAAGCAGGTCCCGCGGCAGAGCCCCTGCGCTTATCAAGGCGGNAAAAATCCCGCCGCATCCTGCGGAGCGGCCCTGGTCCCGCGCCCCCTTCCCCGCACCGCGAAGGCCGTCGCGCCCGGAAGGCAGCAGGGGAACGGGGGACAGACGGGTCTTCCGCTCCCTCCCTGCAGCGGGAGCCGCCATCGCGCAGCACCGACGCACCTCACCCGCGTCCCCTCGCAGAGCGCGCACACAACGGCGAACCCCGCTGCTCCCGACCGGCCACTGCGCCAAGGCCCGGCCCGGGGCCCGCCCCCACTTCGCATCGCCTCGCCTCGCCTCGCCCCCTCGGGCGCGGAGGCGGGTCCCAGCCCCGTCGCCGTGAGGCCTGGAGGGTGATGCTGTCCCGCGGAGCCGCAGGCCTGGGAGGTTCACCCCGAAGAGGCAAGGTTCAGAGCCAGGCCCCAGCAAACCTTACCTGCGAGAAAAAAGAAGGAAAAGCAACAGAACAAGCAAGGAAAAGCACTCCTGTCGTACACTGGGACTTTGAGACAGGGGCGAACCAAAGATCGTGACCCAGCCAGGCCTCGTTAGAGAACACCGTGTCCAGCGATTGCACAAAATCCCAAGTGGGCTCAAAACTTAAGCGAAAAACTGTGTAAACCACCGAAAGCCTCAGTACTTTGGGCCCCTACATTGTTTTGGTGGATCTGAACTTTTACCAAAGGAAAAAGAAAAAATCCAAAAATGCTTGCATTGCCAAGCCATCAGTGCTGTTGCAGGCAATATGCATCATGTTGCTTAGCGAAGTATAGCAGAGAATAAAGGAACTTCAGGGATGACCATGGACTTCTACCGGTACGCTAGGATGTGATGAAAAGAGGAAATCTGGTGTCCGAGCTTCCCACTGCCTCTTACAGAGCAAAGTGCTATTCCCACAGCACTCCCCCTCATAACCGGACTAATGCTTGTGACTAAGCAGCTCGTGATAAAGAAGACTCAAGAAGATGGAGATAAATGTACTCAGATGCCCAGTAAAGATTTCAGAAATTATCCTAAAGATGTGTACAAAGTCAGAAAGGGATACAATTTTTAAAGCTTCATTGTTATGGAAAAAACTAATCTTAGGTACATATATTCAGCGTTCATTGATGTTACTTCTGTGCTTCATGACATTTTAAATACCTGTGTGTGCAGATCTTTGTGACTTCTTATTAAACATCAAACACAGCAAGACTCATTTGAGCAAGGACTGTAGCTTCAGAACTGTTTTTAAACAACGGTAGAAGTTGGGTTCAACAACCTTTGTTCTTGCTAAGGACACAGCAAATAATATTTCCACTGAAGTCAACAAAACAACTCACATGAGCATGGATCCATCCCAGGGAATGGATTTGTTTAAAAAAAAAAAAGCATATCTGCAGCTCATAACTTACTTCAAGGCAGGAATTGTATCTTCATAAATTTTTATACAACACCTAACACATATCCCAATCACATAGTGTAATTAGTGCTGTTGCAGTAAAACTAATTAGTTTCTATTACCACCTTTTATTTTTTGTGGTTGTTTGGCATTCTAATCCTTATCCAAAGCCAGTTTAAAAAGAAAGTAAACCTACCAAATTAACAGAGTTAAACAAAACCCATATTGTGATACTTGAGAAGAAAAGCTGGTAATTGATTTATATGCAGTTCTCAGAACTAGACCTGGAAATATCAGAAAGCCAGGAAAGGCCATTTTCATGAGTTGTAAATAGGATATAAAGAGAAGCATAAATGCAGCTAGAAATTCTACAAAAATCACCCTTTCCTTTGGATTTCACATTCCTGTTTTACAGATTCTGGAAATTTAGATTGATTTATGTGACCTTAAAAACTGCTTCTGAAAATTGGGAAAGCTTATACATTTCCAGTCTTGGAATTTTGACGCCAACACCTTGTTAATTTTTCCTACCTTCATTCAATGCCCTTAATTCTACGGAAGGTACAGAAGGAAGATTTGAGGAAGGGAGGAGGACAAGAAGGGAGGGAAATGAGGAGAGGAGGAGGAAGGAAAAAAAAAAAACGAAAAAAGAGAAGGAAAAATAGAAAAAGATAGAAAAAGAAACAGAAGAAGGGGAAGGGAAATGAGAAAAAAAAAGGAAAAATGAAGGAAGGGAAGGGAAGGGGAAAAAGAAAAAGGAAAGAGAAAAGAAAAGAGAAAAGAAAAGAAAAAAGAAAAGAAAAGAAAAGAAAAGAAAAGAAAGAAAGAAAGAAAGAAAGAAAGAAAGAAAGAAAGAAAGAAAGAAAGAAAGAAAGAAAGAAAGAAAGAAAGAAAGAAAGAGAAAGGAAAGAGAAAAGGGAAAGAAAGAAAAAAGAAACAAGAAGAGAAGCCAATATTTCTTGCAGACCCTGAACCACTTTAGAGTGGGGAGGAGTCTTAAGTAGAGTGCAAAACCAAGGCCATAGTCAGTAAAGCAGAAGTAAACTTGTGCTCAAGGTCTATTTTCTTCTCAAAGTTCAGTAGCAGCATAAAGTGCCTGTACAACATTTGAAAACTGCTGTGATCTAAGTGAGGTTAGATACATAACTGTGGTGATAGTTGCTCCTGAGGGGCCCATTCTCACAGTCCTTACTCATGTGAATTGTCCCTTTGATGCTAATAGGATTACTCTTGTAAATCAGGGATGCCGTATCAGCCTGATGCCCAGGGTTATACTGATCATGAAGGGCTTGATCTTGCAAACCTCATTCCTGTGAGCAACCCTTTTTCATGACAATTTTCCCATTGACTTGAAGAACTATCCATATAGCCAGAGATAGTAGAATCAAGACACAAATTTAGGGTCAGCATAAAAGTAGGAATACAAGAGTTTTTCATTTAAACTCCAGCAAGGAATAGATGAAGAAGGCCAGATAAGTGCAATCATTCTCTTTGACTGCAGGGAAAGCGAGGGAGAGGTATGTATTGATCGGCCTTGTTCCATCCATCCCGTCTCCTTCTCTGGCTCCATTTATTCACCATTTTTAATGTTGGCACTGTCCCACATGACATTCTTGTCTCTAAACTGGAGAGACATGGAATTGATGGACAAACTACTCGGTGGATGAGGAATTAGCTGGATGGTTGCACTCAAAGAGTTGCGGTCAATGGCTTGATATTCAAGTGGAGACGAGTGGCGTTCCTCAGAGGTTGGTATTGGGACTGTCACTGTTTAACATCTTTGTTGGCATCAAAGGATGCCATCGAGGGACTTGAGAGGTGGGCCCGTGCAAACCACGTGAAGTTCAACAAGGCCAAGTGCAAGGTCCTGCGCGTGGGTCGGCGCAATTCCAAGTGCAACTACAGGCTGGGTGGAGAATGGATTGAGAGCAGCCCTGAGGAGAAGGACTTGGGGGAATTGATTGATGAGAAGCTCAACATGAGCCGGCAATGTGCGTGTGCAGCCCAGAAAGCCAACTGTTTCCTGGGCTGCATCTAAAAAGGCATGACCTGCAGGTCAAGGGAGGTGATTCTCCTCTTTTACTCTGCTCTTGTGAGACCCCACCTGGAGTACTGCATCCAGCTCTGGGGCCCCCAAAATAAGAAGGACATGGAGCTATTGGAGCAAGTCTGGAGGAAGGCCACAAAGATGATCAGAGGGCTGGTGCACCTCTCCTATGAGGACAGGCTGAGAGAGTTGGGATTGTTCAGCCTGGAGAAGAGAAGGCTCTAGGGAGACCTTATAGCAGCCTTCCAGTGCGTGAAAGGGGCCTACAGGAAATCTGGAGAGGGACAGTTTACAAGGGCATGGAGTGATAGGACAAGGAGTAATGGCCTTAAGCTGGAGGAGGGTAGATTTAGATTAGATATTAGGAAGGAATTCTTTACTGTGAGGGTGGTGAGGCACTGGAACAGGTTGCCCAGAGAAGTTGTGGATGCCACCTGCCTGGAAGTGTTCAAGGCCAGGTTGGATGGGGCTTTGAGCAGCCTGGTCTAGTGGAGGGTGTTTGTGCCCATAGCAGGGGGATTGGAACTAGATGATCCTTGAGGTCCCTTCTAACCCAAACCATTCTATGATTCTATGGTTCTATGATTCGAATGGTAAAGAAGGCACTAACAATACATTTTCACCACACCTGAAGCTTCTGTTCACATGCTAATATAAATTAGTTGTTTCCTCAAATAGTTCTGTAAAATTGACAAATTATGCCAAATTATGCCTCCTGCAGTAAATCAACCAATGATTTACAGAGTAGAAAAAAATCATTAACAGTCCATATTCAGTCCATATTTTAACTTGAATTCTGATGTACTGTTTAAATGCCAAAAGGAAAGTGTTACAAAAACGTTTAGTATAATGGACAAGAGTCAGTTTTTGTGCTACTCCATTAAAACCTACACCTTCTGGTTAGAAAGCACTTTTACTATATCAGATGTTGACACCTATGTAATTTTGCTGTGATGCTATTTGATCTGTACAATTGTTTTTATTAGGAAAGCAAGATATTGTATATCATTAAAGGCCACGAGAGAGTCGATATCATTATAATGCTCAGATGTGCCAATAAAACAGATTTTGCAGAAACCATAGTAAGTTGCTTTTAAACTAATCCAGTGAGAAGAGTTATTTGTTAAGCATTATTAAATACAGCTTGCTGAACAAAATCTGATCTTTTAAAATAACACTGAAGTAGCAGAAGGAGAAAAATATTCATTATAAAAGCAGAAAGGTTATCAAGTTTCACTTCACAGATTGAACCGAAAGTACAGAGAGCAAAATGAGTTTTAAGACATTGAGGTTTTACTCATTGATAGAAGAGTCCAGTAAAGATAAGTTTTCCTTGTTATACTGCTGCTCTGCTCTGGTGGCACAAGCAAATTACAAAGCCGGAGACCAAACTGGAATGTTTCTTGCTACAGTGCCATTCCAAATGAACTTAGAAGGCTTGCAGGCAATTTAAGTGAGCTACTGAGAAGACACAGAGATGATTAAAAGTATCTGGCAAGACGCTGCCAAGGTATCTCTGCAGACAAGACATTCCTAGAAGTAAACAAGCAAAAGCTTTACAGATACTGGAGATATCTGTAGATGTACAGACCTGATATGTCTATAGACAAATAGGTAAAGTTATAAAGTTAACTTTTAAAGTGCTCCCATATCATACTGTGAGGTTTTTGTACTCGTGTAGACGTAGGTATCTATGTAAGGCAGTGAAAGAGTTAGGCCCTGTGGATTGAAGCAAGTTCATTTTTCCATGAGGGTACAAAAACGCTTTATGATGGTCTGAACCTTTGGTCACTGTTCATCTTAACTGGATTCATATCAGTTGAATGTCAATAGGCCAAATGGTCCTGTCCCTCATTATTAGGCATCTAAAATTGTTTTCTTAACACATTGTTTGTGTGTATATGTATATATATATATATATATATATAACTGGTGGGATGTGAGCCATGTTTAGCTAATAGAGCAGCTTCTGCCTGGCAGTGCGGAGATGCTTATGGGAGCTGAAGGCAGGCATGGAGAGGTGCACTCCTGCGCAGGTGGTTATTTTTGAGGAGTAACCAGCTGGAAGAAAGAACTTAAGTGTTGCTTGTAAGCAAGATATTGATCAGTAGTAATCGTCTGTCCTGTCAACTGCCATTTATCACTGATCCGGTGGTAGGACTGTGGGTGGGATTCTGTAGAAGTACTAGATCAGAGGATGTGAGGAGAGGAAACAGGCGCCCCAGTTTCTGCATGTTTGTTGTCATCCTGCAGTAAATGAAGGCTGGAGATTCCTGCCTTCAGCAATTCAGCTGTCTCCGACTCACAGCTTGAAAGAAGTTGTGTAATGAATGCAGAATGAGTACATTCTGCTCCGTGAGGAATGAGTGCCCAAAGTATGCTTGTCTGGGAGTTAAATTTGTCTGTGAGTTGTTCTTATGTAAGGGTTAAGAGGCAAACTGTGTTGTCAGTGTGAGCCAAACATCATTGTTTTAAAAAATCAATTATCTGCAATTATAGGGCCTACTCCAACAGTACCTTTGCAGTGTGCAGAGCCTTCCCAGGTAGCACAGCTATTTTTATTAGCAACCTCCCCTCCCCCAGCTCTCTGTACCGAGCCGAGTTTAGAGTCAGCAAAATTACTTGGAACCAGTGCTTTTTATCCCCAGCAGGCCAACCAACCACAATTAAACTGTATTACCATACATTAGGCTTTAAAGGGGTTCCTTTACTGCAGTATATAAAAGGCCGTAAGGAGAGGCAGAGAGGGAAAGGAGAAGACAAACATTTCACATGTAATGGGTTAAAGTCCTCCCCAATGTAAGTCCATTGACTTCAGTTGGCTAGGGATGAATACAGACAATTCAATATTTAACAATCACCAACTTTTGCTTAGTTGGCAAGAAAAGGAACAATTTAAGGTCCAGAGCCTTCCCTGTGCTCTTTCTGTCTTCCTGAATCTTCGCTCAGTTGCGGTAGCTCTCTGCTAACAGGAACGACACTCTGCAGGGTTGGCTGTTGGGTATTTTCTGCTGTGGTGCAAGATTACTCCTCATGGTTTTATGGTGCGGCAGTAGACTTTAATAGTCACCTGAGACAATTATTCAGATACTGTATTGTGCAGTAAGATTGCTTTTGAACAGCTGCAGAAATACTTAGAGGAAACACATTCCCTAAAGCCCTGGGATGAGAAATAAAAACAAACAAACCACAGCAGCAAGACAAGAGTCTGCGTCTTACTCTGTCTTTTAGCTTATTAAAAAAAAAAAAAAAAAGGAGTTGTGTGAGTGATTTAAAAGTTAATTGGGACAGGGACCATTTTTCATTTAGTGGTCCGTATAAAGCCCAGTAATAGTAGGCTACAAATTCATATTCCGTAACTACCCAAACACAAATCCTCTTTGGGCAGAGTTGTGACCCATTGTATGGTGCTTTGCCAGGCAATTCTCATTACAAAGATAAAGAGGTGATAAGATATGGATGCAATTATTCTCTCAAGTAGTGATGATGTTCTTTGGTGCAATCCCATTTACAAAGAACATCACAAAATCGTACGTTCTTCTGGTAGAAATGGGCAATTTTCTTTCTCATAGCTTCAGCCTTGCCATTCTGATGAGTACTATGCCTTAACAAAAATACCATTTGTTTTTGTTTCCCCCAAGCCATGATAACCAGTGTTTCTCTATTACACTCTGTTGCAACCAGTTAATTTCCCTGCCATTGCAATTCTAACTAGTCCTGGTGAAAATCTTTTGGCCGATATAACACATTGTGGCTTAGCTTGATGTTTTATGTTGTTTTAAGTCTCAGTATACAAAGGGATTTTCAGCTGCATTGTCTCTTTAGCTTGAATACAGAGTGCTCATAAATGCATAAAATTTTACAGAATCTCTTAATAGCTGTCTGGTCATCAGATCCTGCCTCCAGCTCTGGACTCAGGAGGATCTGGCAGTATAGTAGAGGGAGAGAAGTACTCTTGCTTAGTTTGGTCTCCGAGAAGGATTCCTGCTTCTTTTTTTCTGCAGGTGGGAATTGGCAGGGGCTCAGTAGGCTCTACTAACCATTTTGCCACTGTATCATAACCACTTTTCTCTTAAGACACAGTCTGAACATTTCCTTAGCATTTTCTCCCAGGATGACCCTGCAAGCAAAGTCAAGCTGGGACAATGTTTTGTACTAAATACAGTGTGTGATATGTTGGGAATTTAGTGGCTGAAAGACTGCTTGTTCACTTTTTACTGATGTGTGCTTCAGTGAAGTTGCACTTGATTTATAGCTAGATAAGCAAAATCAGAAACAGACCCTTGCTGCTCATTTCTGTGGGAGCAGGACTGGGCCTCACATACTCTTGTGCTCATTATATACCTCAGTATCAAGTCTCACAGCTTTGATTCATAGAGTTCTCTTTAATTTGGTACATGCAGGCTTCCAGACTAGATCACATAGCAGCAGGATAACAATCCTCAGGAGAGCATTTCAGTTTGAGAAATTCATGAAGAGGGTGACTGCTGCTTACTTTCAATGACACTTGTGGAATAGGAAAGAGAAGAAGTGAATGAAATGGAATTGCCAGCCTGTTTCAAAATGTATGCTCTATTATACAGCAGATGACAAATAGCATCCTCAGTAAAATAGTTCTGGTAGCTGTGCGAGTTTTTGTTGGGTTGTTGTTTTTTCCCCGCTGTAATCTGTCTTTTCACATTTAGGGCAAGGTTTTCTTACCTGTGTACACCGCACAAGGGAGGTCTGAAATACTCCCTTATGCCCTTCAGCAGAGAACGTATCCATAGGTCTTGCCTGGTGTAGAGGTAAGCAGGAGGAACAGAGCCTCTTTCTGCCATGAGGCAGGGAAAGACCTTGAATTCACCCTTTTCGTCCTCCTATCTCCAGCACTGTGACCAAGAGTGTTGAATTCAGAATGGGAGAGAAGTCGTCACATTGTGAGATGGTCACATTGTGAGATGACCTTGGGCAGGTCACTTCCTCATGGAGCAAAACCAGTTTTTTTTCTGCTGCTTTTCTGAGCCATGAAAAATCAATAACCTTGCCTTCTTTCAGCAGGAACGAGCCCCTCTCCTCTTGGCTATGGCATTTTACTATATGTTTGGGTATATTGAAGCTGAGGGAAAAATACATCCTTGACAGCAAGTACAGTGAATCATCAATCTATGTATATGTATAAAATGACTGTAGGAGCTCTGCAGCAAGAGAGAATGAGAAAGTGTTCCTCAAAGAAAAATAGTCAGCTTCCCATTTTGAGGACAGCAGGATTTTGCCCCTTTCCATGGAACATTGGCTTCCCAGCCTGGTAGCTACACCAAGAGTACTGGGAACTGAGATATTGATGCTTGTCACCCCATCCTAATTTCCACACAGATGCATATTTGCAAAGGACAATATTAGTCTCTAATGGTAGCATGAACTGTCTTTGTACAAGAAAAAATATTTTCTTGTGAAGCTGAGTAAGGGATTTTGGTGGGATTACATGTTGAAGAGAGTTGGAGAAATGTGGTTGACTATCATAAGAATAGGACAAAGCAAAGGTACCTGACATATATCCTCCTCCTAGTCCATGTCATATTGCTCTGGAAAAAGTGTCCCAGAGTATGTAGATCATAACCTAGACTTTTAGCTGTAGTGAAGTCAAGAAGCTACAAGAAGCTACCAACTGAGGGTCTGTGTCTTTTGAGGGAGCGTGGAACACAAGAAATAAAATGAATCTTAGAGACCTATGTTCTTAATGCTGTTAGGAGGTGTCCTTTAAATGTAATTTGCCTTCCAAAAATCATGGGTTAGAATGCAATCAGATAAGGGATGGGATATATATTAAGAGAAGGAAAACTTGTAGTAATGTTGCTTCACTACTTCTAGTGAGATTGAATGACTGCTACCACATAAATCATGTTTGGATGGATATATATTTGGGCACTGCAATCCAATAGAGACCCAGGTACTGATGCATCCTGATTTCAGAATTAGTTCCTTTGCTTTGGTGGGGTTTCATTCCAACCTGCTTCTTTTAAAAGGATTGTTTATTTTGTGATGTATTAATTTCAATGCCTCAAGATTCTGTATGTGTGCATGTGCTGACACCATTAGTGTTTGTGGAAGTATGCCTGAAAAATGAAAAAACCAAAAAATAGTCATATGTGTGTGGATCCAATCATTTAGTCCTTGTCCAAGAAATTAATTTCTTTCTGTTTCATCAGATGATCTTACTGACAACAATTGTCAAAAAGTTATGCAATAACAGTCATATTAGTGCCTTTTACATATTTTCTTCCTGGAACTTTATAGCCCATTTGAGCTCAGAGAAATCATCTAGCAAACAGATCTCCAACAAACATTTTTCAAAGCCTTCTTTAACCCTTTTAATAGACTTTATGTGTATATATATTTTTACATTTTGTGCTATAGTGTTCAGACTCAGCAAGGGATCATGAAGAATAATGATCTTGCTCAGCTGTGCACAGTATGGAGTGCTGTACATACAGTCACACTGAGGCCAGTTATGCAGTAGTTGATGAGATGCAAACAGATAAAAGTTGATTCAGTAATAATAATATGGTCCATATTGGCCAAGTTCAGTTTTTAATGCTTTGTAACTGAGTAGAGAGTTACCTGATTAATCAGATAACTAAATCTGAGGTGGGACAGGCAAATGACAATCTTCCTAAAAAGGTGGATAATACTTAGTATGTCACTCCTCCCCTCCTTATTCTAAGGACAGGAATAGAAAAGCTTGTTATACCCACCCCAACAATGATCTGAATGAACTACAAGAAGAGGTGAGAGAATAACCAGTCAATGACGACAACTCGGTTCTTGGATCCTCCTGTGAAGCCTGACAAAAATGCTGCTGCAACAGTCACATACTGTCATTTTCTGGGAAGTGAACTAAGATCCTGAACTTGTTTCAACAGCCAACTTAACAATTAATTGTCAGGTGATGATTTTTGGTCACTAGCCATCCTGACATTATGATAGCAGGGATGAAGATTTGATACTCCACTTCTACCTTGTGGGCCTCATAAGTGTCTCTGTGTTCAGTAGCTTTTGGTCTTTCCAATTATGATCTGGAGTCTACCAAAGTCAATGAAAAGACCAACTACTTTATACGTTGTGTTCAGTAATGTTAAATATCCTTTTCCAGAAAACTCTGTATCTAAATTCAGTGAAGTTCAACACCATGAATCATACATGGTCCTTCTAGCTCCATGTTGTCTGGACTTTAGTGACCAACAACTGTGTCACCTCAGTAGCTCTGTTGAAGCCTGTTGCTGAGTACCCACACCCGGGTGTTCACAGAGTGGTTTTTATCAGAAGCATCTGTTATAACACTTAATCCATCCTTATCGATGGGCAGTCTTTTGAAGAGAAGCCTTCAGATCTTGTGCTTACTCTAGGATGGAAGCCAAGTTCTCTCCTCCCTTGTGCTGAAACTGACTGTTTCTTCCTAGGCGAGACTGCAGGTTTTGCCCCTTTACTTTATAACAGTTACATAATTAACTTCTAACAGAGTTAAGTGACTATCCCTAGTTTGGGGGTGTAGCTTTTCACATCCTCCTTTCATTTTTCTCAGCTGTTAGCACTGCACTGCCTGATGCACTCAGTCACGTCATTGCCTTCCACATCTACAGCAGTCAAAGCTAACAGCTGGTCAGCAGCATAAAGGACCCCCACCCTACAGAACCTTATAACCCAAGGGCAGATTCTGGCCCCATATTTTTAAATTATGTATATGCTCACCATTACTCTTAGTTCATGTTTTCTTTAAATATTTCATGAGTTACTTCAGTCATTTAATTCTGAATTTTCAGATGCAGTGTTTCATTTTTAGGCTCTAAAAGGCCTCTCTGAAATTGTGCCCACTCTACTTGTGAAGCCAATTCAGGAACTTTTATCCCTCCTTTCCACTCAGTATTCCCTCTACTCTTCGCAAAACAAGGCAGATGATAAATTGATATTAATGGTACATAAGTGAGGTCAAGGGCACATTACAGTGACCTGATTTGCCTGAGTGCAGTCTTTCCATTACTGGCCTTCCACAGAAGGTCCTGTTAAACTGTATGGACATTCCATTCAATCATGAGCATCAGTGCAGGTTTCCTTCTTTTACTAAATTTTATTGAATAAACAAGCCACCTAGAAAGTTTCGTGACCTTTTACAATATGTTCAGAAACATATAAAATATAACTATTGCTTAGTGGGCTGATCCTCACTTGAAGTCAAGTCCTCTGACTACCATTCTTGCAGAAGTAAGAGTAGCTGACTTGTTTCTTCCACTGCAATAGACCTGATCCAAATTCTATTGAAGCCAACAGATGTTTTTTTCTAACTTACGGTCTATGGCTCACACTCAGCTTAAGTGGCTCACAAGGATTTCAATTATTTTCATGCTTTTGAAAAATAATCCCAGTCACAAGTAGTGGCACCTCCTTTAAACCTGAATTTTCCCGGTGATAAAGAAGATTCATAGAGTGGATGTTGAATGAGTAGGACCTATCTGCAGTTTAACTCTCGCAAGTGCAGAGAGCGATAGCAGTGGCATATATTTCCTAAGAACTTTACCCTACAACAGCTAGAGATAACTTATCAGAATAAACACTGATGGGACAAAGTTTCCATCTAGTAAGTCCATGCCAGCCAGGAATCTCGACTTCTCTTATAAAGCAGCAAACTTAATTTTTCATTTCTGCACTTTTCTGCAATAGTTTTAACAAAGAATACTGGTCAGCTCCCTGTGTAAATTCTTTAGAGAATCAAAGTTCATTGTATAACACTGGAAGAAAAATTGTATTGTATTGTATTGTATTGTCTCTCTGCGGAATGATTGGTGGTTAAAATCAGTTTGATTTACGTATCGGCAACGGTGGAGGATTAGGATAGGTTGTAATGAAACATGGTTTAATTTCTCCACTTTTGTTGTGGCATCAGTGCTCTAAATGTAGCATGCTTTATTAAAAATAACATGAGTACTGTTATTTGATATTTTAACTGGAGCAGTAGCTACATGTTCTAGTTTAAGTACATGCTTTAAAAGCATAAAATGAAAGTCAGATCTGTCACAACACCTAAAAGTGGAAGTATATGATTAAGTGTGCAATTGCATTAAGGTCAAGAATGTGTATATTGTGCACAAATTTAGACATGACCATAACTCGTTGCAAGATTCAAGTTTTCATTGGAGCAGTAGTAATTTTTTTTTTTTCCTTTTACTACTGCTAGTTTAACAAGCAATGAGAGAAGATGGTAGGAAGATTCCAAGATTATACATGCTAAGTCCTAATTACGTACTGCACAAGCTGGTGATGATTCC
Organism: Aramus guarauna; assembly: GCA_013400195.1. Lineage (NCBI taxonomy): Eukaryota > Metazoa > Chordata > Aves > Gruiformes > Aramidae > Aramus > Aramus guarauna. The sequence goes on along the minus strand of VXBL01010078.1, from coordinate 149,374 downwards.
TGTTACATTTGTGGAAATCCCTGAAAGAAATTACAGAGATATTTGGGTAGAAGGAGTTGAGATATTTTGTGGAAGTTCTCTTATGGGGGCTGGGTGAGTTGAACTTCTCCCACAGTGCTTAACTTCTTCCTCACAACCTGAAGGTACTGACTTACGCAATTCAGTGTTGTTGCTTCTTGTGATCATGTTGCAAGTTCTTTGATACTTGATGTTTTTCCTGAAATCCAAATCCTTCAGGCAGGTGAATCTGTGAGAATTTCTTTTGGTAATCCTTTGTGCTAATGGAGGAGGAGGGAATTAAAAAATGTTTAACTCCGAGTACAGCCCTAAAGGTCAAGCCAACAGAACACGTAACACTGAGAAACAATGCTCTCATTTAAAAGGAGAAATCCATTATAAATATTTTCACTTACAGACTTTGCTTTTTCTAGACCTGATATTTTTTTTAAATGGGTTTGCTTCCTGAATGAGTTACTTTGGGTTTAGCTTGGGTCAAAGGTTTGGCAACTGTTTCCCCTCATTTTAATTCTCTATTAAAAGAATATTAAAGAACTGCAAATTCTGCAAGACCTACTTTTCTGGTCAGTACAGAGTGCCCTCACATCACATTGCTCTTAATGGAAATTAATTGTATCACGCCTATAGACCTTGGAGCAATTTTGTAGATATTAGTTTCTTAGACATCTGTGGTGTTTTATTATTGATTAAAGAATGAGAGGAAATCTCATGGCTTAAGACCTTGCGCCGGGATTTATGAATTACTTTCTTTCCTATGTGACCCTTGGCAGGTCATTGAATCTGTCTTTCGGTTTCCCATCCGTGAAGCAGGGAATAAGGATGATTTTCTGCTGCTGCTCTTTGTCCATCATGCCTGCTTAAATAGTTCACTCTTTGGAACAGGTCTTGTTACTTGCTAGTGCAAAGAAATCGCATTCTGAGTTAGGATCTGGAGCTGTAATACAAATAATTAATATCAGCATTAAACAGTCAAAGGTATTACATCCAAGATGCATTTGGCCTGAGGCCCGCATAGTTCTTAAAATGATGGATTTTTAATTGATTATTTGGAATGAGACCTTTTCTCAGACTAGCTAAATCGCTTAAGACCCACGCACGCTAGCTATATTTAGAGGCGAGGAGGTGGCAGAGTAATTCTTCAAGTGCTCTGTTTCTAATAACCCAGGTGAGTGACAGTCTGTGAGTGCTGCCTCTTTTAAAACAAACATGACTCACAGCCCCCAGGCGGCAAGCATGTGCAGGTTAGAAATTGTATTGAACTGTCCACATTCAAGAAACAATGAAATGCAGCCATAATCATAAACATTTAATTTAATAATTTCAGGTTAGTACAAGAGGGTAGCCATACTAACGGCATGGCGTCCATAACAGCAAAATGCAAAAAGGCTATGTAAAATCTGTTCAGGGGGGTTTAAGGTGAGTCTGGAGTAAACAAGGCAATATTTCCATCCCACACTACAGCCTGACGCTTTTAGAAAACACAGATGTAACTGGAGTATCAGACATTGTTATCAATTCTGTATAAACTACATCTTTACAAGACTAAGATTATCTCCAGTGTCCAAATCACAGGCAAAATGTAAATGGCCTTCTGGATGCATTGACGTTTAATTCTCATTGAAACGGATCCCCATGCATATGGCTGTTTCCCAGGCATTTCTTGTCCCAAACAATTGCTAACACCCATGAATGGTTTCTCTCAGAGAGCGTGCATGGTGACATGAAGCTATGTCCTTAGCGATTGCCAGGGAGCTGCAAGGGAGGAGTCAGCACCACCCTAGCCTTTTCACATCTCTGACCAAAGCTAAAAATAAGCAGCAAAACAGGGAGAAGCTGGTTTCCCAGTCGGAGAAGAATACTGCTGTCTTTTTGAAAGGTGCTTTATGCCACTTGTGCTCCTGGGGACAATGGGCCCGAGTGATTCTCAACTTGTGCCCTAAGCTTGTCACTGACCTCGGCACCCAGTCACGTTGCACTGTTTTCTGCGAGATTACCCAAGGCAAGCTCATCTCTGGGAATCTTAAGACAGGAACAGTATTGCCAGGAAGTCCCACTGTTGCAACAACTTTCTTTCATCATGAGCTGCAAAGTTAAAAGCAGACTTCGATCTTAACTGCAATAACAACACTCGGCCAGGCTCTGGCATAGCTGCATCTTTGCTCCAGCAGATTCTTATTAAAGAAGTTAATGGCTACATGAAAAATGAAGCCAGTTCTAACTACTTACCTTCTTAAGGTAGTTTCTCTAGAAATCAGATATGGTTCTTCTTCCTTGAAATCATTGCCTCTTTATTTTAATAGTACCCATGTTTCATTTCCAAGAATTTACATTCAGTGAGCATGAAGTGACATTTTTGTGTAGTTTGCCAGTTGGTGCAATACGTGTAAGAACACTGAAAACAAGTTAGGTCGAAGACACAATGCAGAGGCTTTTGTTCAGAATTTCCTCACCTCCTTGCTTCCTTTAGAGCAAACACAATATTGATTTTGTGTTTGCCTCCTGGTTCTGTTTCTCTGCATTTAACCCAGTGACAGGTGAGAGCTAGGCACAATACCTGCTTAACAGCAAGTCCACACCCAGCTCTGCTACTGCTAATGAAAACTCCTCATGTCAAAAAATCAGGTAAACGTTACTCAGTGGTTTTGCACCAGAATAGGAATCTGTGCATTTTAAAACATCTTCGTGTGGACTTGAGGGAGCCTGACAACCCTGGAAAAAAAAGACTCAGCACCATGTAGCGAGGAGGTAGTAGTGGAAGCTGTTCAGTGTCCTCCTGCCCATCTGCTAATGTGCCTCGAACTCTGACCCACTTTACTGGGTGGCATCTCATGTAATCCTTTGTCTTTTTAAGATTTACGTGTGCAAATAGCTGTATAATACCAATATATAATCTATTCCATCAATGTAAATAGGCTGCCAAGCTCTGAAACTACCAGGGTGTACTAGATACAAGGTTCATCTGTTTCCTGGGGGTGTTGTACAAGCTAAGGTCAATCAGCTTAATAAAAATATGAGAAGACTGAGAATTAGTAATATCTGCAATGTTTACTGGTTTATGTAATGTCTCTTTAACTGGCAGTATTTCATTCAAGTTATTGCCTAAGATTCAGATTCTGTTCTACTTTCAGAAGTTCCTTTATTTCCACACCACCACAGTTAACTATTTATTTGCTGCTAACCAAATTGAACTGCTCATTGTCTTTGTCAGTTTAGGCTGCTCAGTCACTAAATACCAGGATAAAATTTAACATTGTTTTGAAACATTTGTTCCTCAAAGTTAATAATTCTATATGTAATTTTCATTGTCTGCATAAATATCCATCCGCTTTTTTTATCTTGTCAAGTTCTTGGCTTCCAAGAGAAATGAATTTCAAAGTCCAATTATATGCTGGCTAAAAAGTATTGTTTTTTCAGGGTTGGATTTTATTCTTCCTAATGGTGTTGAATTGAATTTGTCTTCTGATTCTGTATTATGTGACAGTGCGAAAATAAGCTCCCTATATCTTAGTTACTGATATACATTTTTGGGATTATCTGTTTTATACAGGACAGCCTTATTATCCTTATTTAAAGAAGAGACAGCAATTTCAGGAATAGATGCAGCGATTAGCAGATGAATCACACTTACATTTCAAGTTAATATTCTCAGTTTTTTTTCCTCCTTAATATTTGCTACTGTCACTACCAGCTTCCAGGAAAGGCTTTACCTCTGCTGCCTGTGACCCCTCACTTTACCTGCAGTAGTGAACCCTTCTCTTCCAACCACACTGGCTCCAAAGTCCAACAGAAACAGTGGAAGATTCCTATTGATTGCAAAAAGCCTGTCATCGGGTCATGGTGAAGTGCAGTGTTAAAGGGACGATTCTCTTTCTTTGTTTTAACCCTTCTAACTCAGCCTGGGAAGATTTGGCACTGCTTCCAGGCTGCTTCAGTCTCTCTGCCCAGGATTCAGTTTTATGAATGTATGTAGAAAAAGTATAATACACAAAGTGACCTTTTCTCCTAAACCCAGGATTCTTTCGGTGCCTGTTTATTCCCTTTAAGTTTCTACTTAATAGGCTGTTGCCCTGAGTTATAGCTTGTTTCCTACAAGAACTAACTTGCTTCATTTGTCTGCCCCCACAATACCGGACTTTACTCCTGAAATCATATCCCATATAAGCCATTAGTCTAATCAGTCCGACACTTGAGGAAGCTGATAAATCGACAGTAACCTAAACCCCAGCCTCCCTTCAAGTGCCAGCCTATGTCAAAGGGCTTTGGAGTTCATGCTGTTCTGTGTAATGAGCTCTGCCCTGGGAGGATGGAGAAAATATGGCTTGATAGCTGATGGTGTTTGAGATTTTTTCTCCTTCTGAGCAGGATTGTGGTTTTCCTGCATTTCAGTAAAATAATTAAAAGCTAATTTAGTCAGTGTGTTGGTGGTGGTTAGATGTGGATGCTTGACCACTAAAAAGTGAACTGGCAAGCTACACGCTCCTTTCTCCTTAAAGTCACTTAAGAGAAGGGGAAATGATTATCTAGAGTGAGCTGTCAACCTTTATGCCAGCTTTCCTCCTGATATGATTTATAAAACAGCTAAGATAACCTCTGGGGGGGAGCTTTGCAATGGAAATAGCAAGTGATTCTTATTCTAATGAACATAACACTGTCACAAGTTTAAAGTTCAAATCTGAGGTACGAAGGTTTGGGGGAAAAAAAAAGCCCGTAAAATATGAATGTGACAGCATATGTGTTCATTGCCTGCACCGTGTATGAAACAGGAGAAATAGGCAAACTTTATTTTTCTAATGAGGTTTAAAATATTTTTTCAGTCTTTATCAGGCAGAAGTTCCTCAATAGTGCTTGTTTTTTTGTTACGAGGTTTGGTTTGGTTTTGGTTTTGGTTTTTTTTCGCTTCACACTCCCTGATTGAGACGAGGCATTTTTCTCAGAGCAAGTTGTGCGCCCTTTGGTCCTTCAGCATTGCAAAGTGTACTGTCACACTTGGCACTCATTAAATAAGCCTTTGTTGGTAGCTGCAGCCAACAGGCAGGAGGCTGAATGGACTACAGGAATTTAAACTCCTGGAGGAGGCTTGTCGGGACCAGCATTTAGAAACACCAAATGAGGATTTATCGGAGAACTTATTTCTTCCTTTTCTGTTAAAAAAAACCAAACCCAAGAACAACAAACAAACCAAAAACCAAACCAAAACAACAAAAAAAGAATGAATCCCATTAATGGGTATCTGGCAGCTTTCATTGATATCTAGCTTACTTCAAAACTGCTTTAAATATAAAAACAGACCCTCTTCTAGAAACTGTTACATGCAAAACAAACAAACAAACAAATTAGAAAGTTTATAAATCAATGGCAGGTTAACCTGCCCCTGAACTTATCCAGTGTATTTCTTATGACGAGAGCTGTATGAATGCAATTTAGATAGTGAACCATAGTATCTGCAGGTTTGCTGAGGCTGATAGCTTTTCACTGCCCGGCCAGTAGCTTTCTGTCTCAATGCTGGAGTTGCACTAGATCCTTGCTATCAGCTGAAGTAGAGTCAGCTGAGTAGAAAAGGATAGTCAGCTAAAACTTTAACAAAGCTGTAAAAACACTTACAGTAATTCTGCTTATTAGCCTTGCTTTCTGAAGGTGTATCTCACTTTGAAGCCTTCTATTAGTAAGAAGCTCACATGTTGTACTTTCTTCTGGGTGCACTGCCTGATTGGAAATGGTGTGGTGGTATCTCGTGGGCTTCAAGGGTTCTGTGTTGGTCTCTTCCTCAATGGCCCAGCCACCCCCATTAGGTACAGAAGGGGACAACATGCATGTGGCAAACTCCTGCTCTGTGGAAGCATGGAACTTTTCAGAGGGACATCAGTGGAATGCTTATGACCTGGAAGCAATATTGAATGTATCAGGAATCCAAAAGATCCCTTCTGGTGGTTTGGTAGGGTTTGTGTGAGTTGTACAGAAGGTGTTCACAGCCAGAAGGGAAATGTGCCACTGCCATGTACTTGCTTGCTGCAGACTCCTGCCATGCAGAAGTGCCATAACTAGCAGCAATATTAGTTTGATCCCCCTTATTTGTTCTTCTCACACAAAAGCTGTGTACTTACAAAAAGGTACTGAATAGCCTGAAGATGTAAAGAGTTGAAAAAGAGGAAGTGTAGAGCTAAGTTTTGTTTTCCAGTGTGGCACATGATTGCAGCTCACTTTACTGTGTTGTGAAAAACAGAACATAGTCTAAACTGCTTTCAAAAAACCCAAAAACATGCTTGGGAAGTATTTTCTTAAGCCTTATCTGCTTAAGTAACTAACTGGTAGATAAAAGAAAGCTGGTAGATAAAAGAAAGCTGGTAGATAAAAGAAAGCTGGATCTACAGGAAACCCCAACATCCCCTTTGAATTTTTTGGGGGAAAAAAAAGAAAAAAAAAAGGAAAATGAACAGAACTTATTATACTCCAGCTGTTCCCAAATGATAGACACTACCACGGCATTACGAGGTTCTTTTTTACTGAAGGAACCTGACTGCATATGGGACCTACCTGACATTCAGGGAGCAGAAGCCAGGTGAGAAGTACCCTGTCCTTCTGTGGCACAAAATGAGCACTGAGTGAGGGCAATGTAGCTCGATATTTCTTTCCACAGTAATGTTTCCTGAGATATGGTCAGCACAGGTTTGGATTAGGAAATACAAAAGCTCAGTTTGTTGAAAAAATCAGGAAAACACTGGAAATTCTTTCTCTTTTTTTTTTCAGCAAAGTTTGAATTTCCACAGGAGAAATAAAATCAGTAATTCCTGATAAATATGAAGCTTAATATCAAAAAACTTTGAAGGCATGTCCTGCTTTTGGCTGGGATAGAGTTAATTTTCTTCCTAGTAGTTGATATAGTGCTGTGGTTTTGATTTAGTATGAAAATAATGTTGAAAATACACTGATGTTTTAGTTACTGCTAAGCAGTGTTTACAATTAAGTCGAGGACTTTTCAGCTTTTCAGGCCCTGCCAGTGAGGAGGCTTGAGTCTTCCACAGGAGGTGCACAAGAAGCTGGGAGAGCACAGCCAGGACAGCTGATCCAAACCAGGCAGAGGGTTAGTCCATACGATATGATGTCATGCTCAGTATATACACTGGGGGAGTTGGCCCCGGAGGGCCACGGCTCAGGAACTAACCAAGCATCGGTCAGTGGGTGGTGAGCAGTTGTGCTGTGCATCACTTGTTTTGTATATTCTTTTATCATCATCAGCAGCAGCAGCATGATCATCATCTTCCTTTTCTGTCCTATTAAACTGTTTTTATCTTAACTCATGAGTTTTACTTTTTTTTTTGCTCCTCTCCCCTACGCCACTGCAGAGGGGAGTGAGCAAATGGCTGTGCAGTTGTTTTAGCTGCCTGCCAGGTTAAACCTCAACAAGGTGATAAAAATAAGCAGCCTCTCTGTTTTCCATTAGCAGGTGTCTGAAGCCTTGTTGGGTCTCTTACTGGCACAGAGAGCTGCTAAATGCAGTATTTTGCCACCATCATGGGATGATTTATCTATGAAATATAATTTTTTATGCAGCTGTTATACCTCAAATGGTAAATAAGGCTTTGGCTGTGCTCCAAAATTGTGCCACTTTAAATATACCACTGTAGTTAAAGTAATACAACCCATTGGTTGTTGTTACAGCCCTGTAAAACAGCATTCAGTCATGTAGTCATCCCTGTATAGCAAGGGGAACATATCTGTGGTGATTTTGTACTGCATTGCACACTGAAGTTTTTATTGGTGTTACAGTAACAGCTAGAAGAAAAAAAGGCAGCCAAAATGTTATGCTGGGAAAGGTCTTGAGCGCAGATAAGGCCCAAATCAGAGAGACTGTGAGCAGCTTCAGGTACGAACCATGTTTTCCTGTGGCCAAGGATACTGGTAGCACATTATGGGCTGAATTAAGCATCATTAACGATGACAAGAGCATGGCAAAAACATTTTACTGAGGCAAGAAAACAGAAAGTTTCTGGCAGTAGCATCATCATCAGCACCTTACCACTGAGCACAGAATAATTTCTCAGGATACAACTCTTGCACAGAATAAGACCATTTTATGTTTACTATCAGAAGTCCCAGTGTCACCATGTTACAAAGCCACTCCTGAGAACTAGATAGAAGTCTGTGCCATTATAAAAAAATGCTAAATATCTTGCGGTACTTGGAGTATAGTATTTGTTTTCTGATTTCAAATAGGCAGTGAAAAATAATTCTTGCCAAGGGTTTAAAATTAAGATTACAGCTGGCTAAGGCTTATTTTAATGCCTGATTTTGGAAAAATCAGATTCAATTAAATTAATTGCCTTTTTGCAAGGCAGAGCAATTCAGAGAAAGTCTGCCTGGAAAAAAAAATTTGTGGGTTCAGGACAGAAGTTATTCTCCCAACAAGACAGACATCAACGTGATGCTCAGTAATAGTGATGGGAAGGCTTTAAATGGTGTGCCCCACATATCAAGCCCATGGTCTGATTGTCACACCATTGGATATTTTGAAAAGGCTTCTTTTTTTTTTTTTCCCCCTCCCATGTTAAATTTGGAAAGACTTTGATTTCATCTTTATGAAATGACTAGTAGAGTTATTATTTAGGATCTTAGTTTCTCCTCTGATCTGATTTAGGATTCTTCATTTCTGTATTTGGCGCTGCTGTTGATTTGCAAGGGAGCCATGAATTCTCTGTATCATAATTGACCCATCTCTAGTGTGGCATATAACATTCCCTGCCTATCTGACAGGAACATGCCAGACTTCATTAGCAACAAGCAATGTTTTCAAAAGCGACTAGCCAGAGACATCCTGTGAAAATTGAGCCTCTTGAACACTATCAGGTTGAGCCTCTGGATATGCATTCACACATAAAAATTCACAAATAAGTTGTTGAAAAAGAGTTGGTGCTCTGATAAGATCCATTTTAAACACACTACTATATATATATAGCAAATTTATTAATGGCTACTTTCATACACATATTCTGAAACCTAACTCTTTCCCTTATTCAATGCTAAAGACTTGAAATCCTACCTACTCTTGGTTGATATATTCCATTTTCTTTCACTGAGAAGGGCAAACTCTGCCAGACCTACTGAGGGTTACCTGCAAAATCCAGAGGTGAAACACACTATGGACTAGGAGAAGAAAGAAGTTTTAAAAAGACTCATGCTTAGATCTGCTCGGGATTTTACAACTCCATGAAAGTGTGCTTGTGTGACTGCCAAAATCTATCACTGTGAAAAATATGTATTGTGATTTCATCACCAAACTGGAAGCAGCAGCCACTTGCACAGCACACACAAGTGCTATACAGCTGTGTCATGATGGATCTCTTGCTTGCTGACCTGATTTCAACTGGTGTCAACTCAACACAACACTGCAAACTTCTTTGGATGATTAGGAAACATTCCTCTGAAGTATGCGAATAAACATGAGCTGCAAGCACTGTGTTGGAGATTATCTTACAAATGTAACATCTCTGCAGTGGGACTATATAGCTATGCTATTTTTTCTTCTGTCATCTGCCTGAATATTAACAGTTAGTTGCAATCATACTAAACATCTCCCTGCCATTTTTTTCAGCAGGAAGCATGATTCTTTTCTCTTGGAAGAAGCCAGCACAAGTTATGTGCTCTATCAACTATAAGTAAATGTAAGAACCGATCTGAATTCAGTATTAATTTTCATGTAGTGAGGTACGGTAATTTGGGAGACATAAACTCGTTGCAGGTCTCCCATGGAACGTGAACTTGAAGTTATGGAAAGGCATCAGAACCAAAGGTGCCTTACGCATCCCTTGAAACGCTTGCCAAACATGCTAAATATGTGGCTGTATTCAGTAACTATATATTCCTCTGAAATCTCAGTTTTGTACGTCCTGGAAGGATTGTTGAATTTGTAGCCCTGCATGTTCAGAAGATTTTCCTATACTTCATCCCCTCCTTGCTCCTCAGTGTGCAGCAAATTGCAGAGAGCACCTATATGCATTTTTGCTGGTTTTAGTGCTTCTGGCCATCAGAAGGTGCTGGGGGTCTGGGCACTGAAACACAGAGGAGGAAAACTCCATTTCCTCACTGTCCCAGCTAGCCTGCAGTGTGGAGAACATTAAAAAAAAAAACGAATAAAGTAATTAATCTTCATAGAGTTAGTATTTCAAAATTGTGTTTGTGGCAGCTTTGGAAGAAGAACCCAACATTTTTAAGTTCTCATTGATGGAAACACCTATGCTGGTGTGTTCCAGCTGTTCCAAAGTCCAGCTGTTGGCCTGAGGATCTCAGTCCTGATAGATGATTAAAGAGATGTAGGCTCTGGAGCATCTCCTGACTTGAAGGCAGTCCAGCCAGCAGGCTGCCATGGGAGTGGCGGAGAGCAAGGCAGGCAAGTCTTGCACGAGTCTTGAATCTGCAGGATTTTTGGTAATCTGGACCCATGTTGTGTAAATGTTCAATTTTTAAAGAACTGACGTATTCTAAGAAAGATAAATTCTCACCAGCTTCTGGTTTTTTACATCTTTCTTTACCTCTCCATTCCCCTCAAAGAAAAGGCAGCAAAACTGTAGAAAGGGAGAATGAAGGAAAATGCAGCGATAACAAAAAGGAGCCTGGGAATAGACTGAAGAGGAATAATGATAGAGAAATCTCAGTTCCTGCTGCTCTCTGTAGAGGAATAATAAGAGTGTGCAGGGACAGAAAAAAGTAAATAAAGTCCAGGTTAAATTGGAGATAAGTGAAAATAGCAGCAGGGCGGAGGAATAGAGAGGATGGGGAGGAAATTATAGCAAAAGAAAAAAGGTGGAAGCTGGAAGGAAAAGGTGCAAGCCCACCTGATTTCCTTAGCTTAGCACTTGGGGTTTGTAGTAGTTTGTAGCCCTACTCCTCTACTTCACCTACTCCTCACTTTGAACACTCTGCATAAAGTAAAGCCGAGTTTTACAGAAACTCTCATTTCACGGCAATTATCCCCAGAGTAAATCCATCTTATGCTTTGAGATTGTTAACAAATTTTATTTTTAATTAAAGACTATTCACAATCCAGGAGAAAAAGAAAAGACGGAACAGATTTGCACAGATCATCCAAAGTTTAACACTTACTATTTTTAAAGTACTTGTCTTAAAGTCTTACTGTTCTCTCAAATATCTTTGTGGTGTTTTATTTGGGAAAGGGGACTGAAGGGAATTGTGTATAGCAGATAGAGAGACACCGTGGCAGTAAAACCTAAACATAATCTTTACTAAAACTCTGCAAGGTGCTGAGGTATTGGTTCCTTTTACATGTGTGCAGACTGATTTCTTGGGCCACTTCCAGACTTTTTTCCTGTTACAACCTGAGATCTTCCCTCCAAAATTCATGCCCACTGCTACACATGGAGAAAGGCAAGCGTTGTGGTGATACGGCTGGATCATTGTTGAACAGTGTAGCCCCCGTGGTCCCCTTATCCATCCCTTGGCACGCAGGCTTCTCCTTCACAATTCCAACTCGGCCAGAAGAACTGGGTGAGGGAATTAGGGGGTCCCTTTGCTTTGCTTTTCCTGTCAGATCCTGGTGTGATAACCAAAACCTGGTTTGCGTTCCTCCACCTTCATCTCTTCTGCCACAAATATAATTACTTGATGTACGTCTCACTAAGAGATTTCATATCTCAGATCTTCAAACAGTCTGTCAAGGAGAAAGCAATAGGGAGGAAAGCTGAGAAACTCAAATGTGGTTTTAGGTCAATGTGTAGTATGAATGTGACAAAACTTTACTGATGTACAAACGCTTATGTATCTAATTGTAAACTGTGAATACATAATACCAAACTTATTTCATTATTATTCCCTCTCTGTTTTTCTTTTTGAGTTTAGCCTTTCTTCCTGTAACAGTATCAATTATTTTTCAATAGTGTCTTGCATCCCATTCTTTCTCATCTCTTTTCAGTACTACCCTTTTTCTCTGCTAAATCATCAAAGATATTTTTGTTCCTTTACCTATTGTGGCAGAGTCTGTAAACATAATCTTACAAAGAGAATTTCTAAGTGTAAGCATTTGTGATGCATTTGCACTAAAAGCTTTGAATTGCTATCTTTGATAAAGCTATTTGGTCTGATTATATTGTTTTGGAATTGCACATTCAAGTGCACCTCTCTGAAAAATGAATTTTTCAAAATGTAATATACTGCATGTCTCAAAATGGGGGAGGATTATTTTTAAATACTGTGTAATCCATGGAAGCAATTGTATTTCTATCCTGAAGTTCACACACCAGCAATTAAGAGTGAAATTTAAAGTCCAGTGTTTAAAACCCAACAACTCCTAATCTTAAAGATGTATCAAATATAAACAAAGTTAATAATAATTATTCTCGTTTTCATTCTCTTAAATTGCTTTCGTGCTTCGAAGACTGCACAGACAGATATTGCAGGTGGTTTCTGCATTGAACATGACAGGCATTCTGCGTGAGCACTGGATAGCAGGTGTAACAGCCATTGATGGTTGTAGTGTATTTCTTAAGCAGGAATTGGAAACAATATTTCCAAATACAAATGCGGATCTCATAGACTGGAATTTAGGTGGGAGTAACTATACTTTTCGAAATTCAGTGATGTCTTTAAACTGCCGTAAGTAGTCAGGAAAAAGTGTATTCAAGTCATCAAATAGCAGAGGCCCAGAAGTACAGCTGGCTATAAAGTTAGAGGATGTATTGATCTCAGCATTTGAAGCGTGGGCAGACATTCCCTTCATAAACCTTTGCAGCTGAAGACATCACCACCCTGGGACAGACATCACAGCACCCACCGATTCCATCAGTGGAAAGGATTATGTGAGCCGCCTTTAATCTGTTTCAGTCAAAATCGGTCAGGTTAAACAGTAACTGAAGTTGAAAAAAGTTGATCCACTGTGTTTAAATTGAAGTTAATTACCAAAGTTTTTTTTCACCTGCCATGTTCAATGGCAAGACATCCAGAGAAATCAAATACAGATGCTGCCCACACTTGCACATTAACAAAATGTATTTCCTTACTCTCCCACATCATCAGTGCAAGCCGTTGAACACCCTCTGAGTCTCAAAATGTCTATTGATTTTCAAAAGCACCTTCCTGACAGAGCTGAGCACCCTCTACTGAGAGAGTCAGTGGGCCTTTGAAATCATGCTTCTGTATGGTTCCTTTAGCCATACTCTCAAAATAAAATATTTTTTGTATAGCAACATACTGATTTCACTCTCAACTAAGTTGGTATCTGGTGTCCCTCTCCTTTTTCTGTGTATTGATGGTTTTAAAACAAGGAACTGAACTGCTTTTAATAAAAAAGCATGCTTTGTTTGAAATGATAGCCAAATCACTTATAACATGTAACAGACACTAGTCTGTCTTGTCTCCAGTAATAAATCAGTGGCATATATGCTGCCTTATGATATTTGAAGACAACTCAGGGTACTTTATTACAAGCTGTACAGTGGTTTAATACTGTGTTTTACTCCAGCTAATTAATGAAAGTTAGAAAACAAGCAAATCCAAGGTTGCCTTATCTTTTTGCCTATGTAGAGTGTACTTAACCTCTCCATTGCATCTCTTTGAAGGACTGGAGGAAGAACGTACTAGAGAGATTCAATGACAGCATTTTAATATGGCATTAATGAAACTCATAAGCAATCATCTGAGGAGTTGAGTTGTGTTGAAATCTAGAGGAGTCGGTGCCAGAAGATTGGTGTCTGAGTACATCCCACACCTTTCCCTAGGTGCCAGGCAGCCATCGCTTTTGTGGATTGATGTGAAGACTGGAGGTGCTGAGCATTTCTGATAAGGCAAGCCATTCTTGCATTGAGACTCATATCTGGACCAAGGATTCTGCCTTTTGCTAAGGTTCCTGTGTGCTCCTGGACTAACAATTGGAGGCTGTAAAAATCCTAAAGGCAGATATGCTGAAAGCTAAGCCTCTGTGCAGCCCCTTTCTCAAACTCTGGTACAAGGGTACTGGGAAAAGGAACAACAAGGAAGAGAAGATGGAGAGTTTATGGCCCAAAATTATATGATATCCCAAGCACCATCTGACTTCGTTGGAAACAAAATAAAGCAGTTTATGTGACCTGCTGCTGCACATGGGCTGGGCTTTCATGAGGCATGCATGGAATTCCCCAGAATTATTGCTAAAATATTGACTGTTTGTCATCTGCATTTGAAAATCAGAGTTCAGAAGAGCTGATTTGAACAAAATGCATACATGTATGTCTGCAGACCAATATGCTTCAAACAGCCATATGATCTTGGTGGCCTCTAGTCACCTTTATGGTCTCACTATGCCATACAGGGAGAAGACATGCAGAAAGAAGACTGATTATTAGGATGCATATACGTCTACATCTAAACACATGGAAGCAACCTGGTACAATCCTCCTCAGCAAGCAGGGAAATTCCTAATGACCTGCCTATTTCAAATTAGGGATGAGCCTCATTCCCAGGGGTTTTAGATGTAGAATTCTTATTCAGGCTCATTTTTCTTCACAAAGGTTGAAAAGACCAGAGAAAATAAGAGCTCAACCTGGATTGTATTGTCTGTAGTATCCTAAGAGACCTTTGGTTTCTTATTTCCATAATTAAAAGTACAACTGCAGCTACATATTTACCCTTCCTTATGCTGGATGAGATTCTAGGAGAAGCATTTTGTATTACTTGTAGCTTGTGAATTCATGATGCTGGGACACAAGTCAAAGGTCATTACCATAGTTAAATGCAGGTGACATAGAGGCCCTAACGTAGTTGTGCGCCAGAGGGAAAAAGAAGCAACATGTGGCTTCCACATTAAATGTCAAATGTAAGAGAGAGCTTGAAGAAGTGCCTGCACTTGGGAAATCACATCAGGATCCAAACTTGCCCAGACCTGTTCAGACTCACAGTTTCAGTTCAGATCCACACCTAGAAGGTATATCCTGAAAGCCTTAGCAAAAAAAAATAAAAATAAAAAATCTGTTTGGATTGTGCTTGGTACAAAATTTCAGCCTGCCTGTCTTTCCTGCAAAGAATAAGAGCTAATTTTGAAAAAGCTCTACTGTACATATCCCCAGATTATTAGTGTAACTTCAGTTTCACTCATTTTAGGCAAACTGCTGATAATAGAGGACATTGTACTCCAGACATCCCCTCATCAGTGCTATGTAGAGTGGAAGAATCACCTCCCTTGACCTGCTGGCAATGCTGACACCTTTCATGAAGACTGAAAACTCCATTAAAAATCAATTTTAATGGTAAAATATTGGCCATTACAAGGAGAAGCATTTTCAATTCTGCCAGTTTCTCCCTCAATCAAGCCACACAAGGTACTGTAGACAGAGTCTGTAGTAAATCACAGTTTTCAGCTTGTGGACATTCAAGTTTGCAGCTGAATAAATAAAGTTATGGTACGCTCTTTCCTGTACCAGTTTACAAGGCAGAAATATGTATGAACAGATGAGGGAAACAAAAAAGTTTTCAAGATGGCTATCTGAAAATTTCTGCTATCAACTTTTATGCAATCGTCTGTTTATGAGAAATTTAGATGGACAGATGATCAGGATTTCACATGATCATTGACCCATCCCATGAAAAGTTGTGAGATTCCAAATATTTTGTGGACAAAACTGAAAACTTTAAAGTATTTCTTTTCCCTTTGTAAAAGGACGCTCTGCTGGCTCTAGCATTCAGCTCTCATTTTCTACCATTCTCCTATATCCAATGTGCCAAACCGTGCTTTTCTCAGACAGCGTTTTCTCGCTCCTGTCTGTTGAGGACAATCTATTTTGTAGACATAATTAACTATTCATTGACACAGAGCCTTGAATTTGCCTCTCCCCAAATTCCAGGAGAGCAGCCCTAATCTCTAGGTTACAAAGTCAGCTTCCCTGCAGCTCATAAAGCTTTACACAATGTGCTACAGCTCCAGCAGGAGAGATTAAGAGACTATCTGGGCACTGCAGTGGTTGGAAAGCTCTTCAGTGAGGTGGGACATCTACTGTCAATCCCCTGTTCTGATGAATATTTGCTTCTAAAAAAGATGCTGACGTCTTCTCCTGGCTTCTCTGAAACCAGTTACGTTGGATCAGGGATGAATTTAGAGCAGAAACTCTGCCATCACATAGTACTTATATATGTATTTTAGAATACTAACCACAGTCTTCTAAATGGACTTGAATATAAATGAACTGTCACTATAGTTGAAATCATCTTGGGTGTACAGATAATATTGTCTCAACTGTGAACCCTACTTCAGAATCTCATTTCGGTCTCTACCTAAAAATCTATATGTCAAAAGAAAATATCCTGAGTGCCATCTACAAACTATAACATGACACAAAAAAGCCATCTTTCTATATGATAGAGCTACTTCTAATTTTCCCATTAGACCAAACGACATCATAAAGAATATCTGCCAACAACATGATATAAAACCGTACCATACATCATGAAAAATAATTGCAATTCAATTACTCCTGAATTATAAAACCGTCAGCTAGGTGCAATAAGACAAAAGCCTTAGAACATATGAAAAACTGCTTAGCATAGATAATTATATATGTTTGAACAAAATCCCCAAAATAAAATGTGTGGTTTGAACGAACAGGGTAATCATGCCAAAATAATTCTCATTTATAGCGAAGGTTTGAGGATCAGCAATTTTAAAACCATCTCCCTGAAAAAAAATTGTAAACGCAAATTAGCAAACCTTTCTCACTCATAGAGGGCATACCCAGCAACTGGGTGAGAAACTTTTTTTTTTTTTTTTTCCCTCTATCATCCTCTTGCTTAGATTCTGCTTTGGCAAAGTATTTAGTGTTGCTGCTCAGAATCACAGAATGGTTGAGGTTGGAAGGCACCTCTGGCAATTGCCTAGTCCACCCCACCTACACAAAGCAGAGTCACCTACTACAGGTTGCTCAGTGCTGTATCCAGCTGGGCTTTGAATATCTCCAAGGATGGAGACTCCATAACCTCTCTGGGCAACTTCTTCCAGTGTTTGACAACCCCAGAAATTTTTACTTATGTTTAAATTCAGTTTCCTGCATTTCAGTTTGCACCTGTTTCCTCTTGTCCTGTAGCTGGGTGCCACTGGAAAGAGCCTGGGTCCCTCCTCTTTGCACCCTCCCTACAAGTATTTGTATATAGTAATAAGATCTCCCTGAGCCTTCTCCTCTCCAGGCTGAACAGTCCCAGCTTTCTCAGCCTCTGCTCACATGTGAGATGCCTCAGTCACCTCATCATCTTCATGGCCCTTCACTGGACCTGCTCCAGTACGTCTATGGCTTGTACGTTCTTGTACTCGCACTTGCTTAGCTACTGTGGAAAAAACTATGGAAGTTTTGCTTCCTGTCAGTTCTGTGCATTAGCCACACTCCCTGCTTCAACAGGAGAAAGAGGAAAAAATACACTGGGGAAAAAGTAAGACTCAGGGAGAAATGGCTACAGCAGTCTTTCATAGGACAAGCAGAGGAAAAGAAAGCTTTTTGCAGAAGAGGTCCTGTCTGCACTCTCCACCGAGACCTCTTGGGCATTCTTGAGAGAGGGATTTGATTTTCTTTCTTGGTATGTTACCTTTTGGTAGAATGAAGAAGGCTTTACTACATCATTTTTAATTATGACTAGACAAGGAAAAATAAATAAGTATACTTCTTAAAATACAGCTTTTCCCTAAATTAAAAGTCTCGCCCTGGTCTTGCACTTTCACAGACAAAAGTTGCCATGGAAAAAGACAGGCGTTACATGTATTCTGCACCAAAGCAGAACTGGGCTAAGGTTCCCGGTTACATCTGGCTGAAGTGTGGAAGGTTTTGCAAGAATACTTACCTAAGGAAGAATAAAATTATTCAAACACGATGTGGTACCATAGTCCCAGAACTTCCCAGACAATTTCTCATATAATCAGTAATTTTAATAACTGATTATTTCATAGATGCTATTTTTCAGCCTTCAAAGTGTACTTTTATAACGTCTAATAGATCTTGATAAAATATAAAACCATTTTATGTGAGTAGATTGGTAATCTAACAGATTTCACAAATAAGCTTTCTCAACCTCCCAGTGACTACATTTCAGTTTCTTAATTGACCTTTTACATGATTCACAGAACACTTGGCTCCTGTGTGTATTTGTTCTTGTGGTATGTAGTCAGTCAAATATTAGTCAGTATTTTTACTGATGCTGATGAAGTTCTTCAGAAGCATCAGATACAGGTTTCAAATGCTGTGAACTCCAAAAGACGCACCATCGTATTCTGTCCTAGTTCTGATTCAAGGCTATCTGCACAGCAGCCAGAGTACCCTGAGACTGCAGTGACAGACGGTGCAGAAATCACTAAAATGGTTGTCTGAGGTAACATTTTAAATAGAAGTTCCATTATTCATCTGTGAAACAGGATATAGGATGTACCAAATAAAACATTGCCCAAAGTGACACCTAAAGATGAAAAAAAGGGACAAAGAAAAGAACAAAAAAAGTTGACAGAAAAAGACAAAGAAAATTCACCACTGGAAATTAAATCTAATTTTTTGAATATGAACCTTTGCTTTACACCTTCTACAGTTAAACTCTGTCCTCACAGCTATTTTGAAGTCCTGTGAAGCACGTTCACAGGTGGCAGGTCACCTCCAACCTGTACAAGACCACAGCTTCTAATACTTATTTTTTATGCCTCATAAGACTGATAATTTGCATTTGTTGATTTTTCCCTTACTATAGATATAACTGCAGGGAAGGAAGAAAAGAGAGAAGGATATACCTGCTGTCAGAGTGCCTGACCCTTTCTGGGAGGCCGCAGATTGCCCTAGACGAAAGCAGGCATGAGGAGTACCTGCAGAAAGCGATGGTTAGCTGCCCTTGCTGAAGGGCATCCTGCAGCGATGAAACCTGGGCTGGGAACTGCTATTATGTGTTAAATTGGGCATTTCTCATACACATAAGAGAAGTAAATTAAAGTGGTGATTTTGAAAAGCACGAAGTCTAGTCTTAGCCTGTTCTTTTACACATCTCTTTTTCTGTCACTAACCTTGTAACTCTTCTAATTAGTCACCTAGAGCTGTAGCAAGACACTTGGTGCCAGAAGCATTCCTCCAGTTGTCTTCGCAGCATTTTCCTGCTTTCTCCCTTTCTGTCATTCAGCTTTGAGCTGTGTTTCTTTACTGTGGCTGCCTGCTCAACCTGCCACCTTGGACCCATGTTTACACCATCGGGTAGCAAACCCCAGGCATGTTTGCCCCTGTTTGGCAATGCTGTCATCCAGAGCTTTTGCTCTGCCTTTCTTCTGACTTTGACATTGCAGTCCTCAGGTCAGTGCTCGTTGAGCTAACTTCTTAACCCCATGGAAGTTAATGGGAATCCTGGTGCCTACTAGAAACATTTGACCCATGTAATTTTTTATTTACAGAGTCAAAATTGTTGTGTTGCATTGTCAGTGTTGTCCGTCGCAATTATGTTTCTGCCCCAGATATTTAGCAGGAACCACAGCTGCTGCTATGATGAAAAGTAACACCTCTTACATGTTCTTTAAAAGAGTAAAGATTAATTAGATTTGCTAAAATATTAGAGAGACTGACCCTTCAAGAACATAAACAGAGGTTGAGAGCCACTACTACCTTTGAGCCAAAGGAACTGTTGTGCTGGACACCGAAGTTCTGCCTCTTCAATTTCAATAAACTACCCCCATAATAAAAACACTGACAAGACGGTGTTGTCAGAGAAAATTAAGAGAAAATTTGAGCTCCAACCTGTCCAACTTAATTCACTTGCCTGAATTTATAGGTTCCAGTGTGAGCAGAAGTAACCTTCTGCCTTGAGTGACAGGCCACCAAATGGCAACGCCTTAGTAAATGGCCAGACCTCTAGTGAGCTGACACTGTCATGTGAGAGCAAGTATTTTTATAAACTTCTCTCCAAGATCTGACTGCCCTATTTTGAGAGCTATACTTTAAAGAAGGTTTAAAAACAAATACAAAGTCCTTAGTGGCAGACAGAGGTACTGCCAGAAGGGCTGGATTTTGAAATACCAGAAATAGCAGTTATTTGGTGCAGCTAGTTTTTAGGTGTTTCATTATACGTAAAGCTCTACATATGTAAATACAAATAGAGTTTTTCATCAGGCATTATGCAGTCCTACTACCTTGTATATTAAGAGTAAGCCAAGTGAATGCCAGGTGATTCAATTAGAATTCAACTAAAACCTTGTCACGCAATTAGATGGAACACCTATAATTGCTGCAGAAGTGATAAAATAAAAATCACTAAAGACCACATTGCTATATGAAGTTGTAGATTCTCTTAGCATTGAGCATGTTAACTCATGTACCAATTGTGACCTGTGATTGTCATAACCACCACACCCATATTAGCCACTGCAAAGGCAAATCAAAAGTAGCAATGAAAATCACCCACCTCCCCCTTTCTATGGCATTTATAAGGCTCAGTCAATTATTCCTTTTCCCTAGCTTGTAACCCAAAATTAGGGTAAATGAAACCACATGAGGACTAAGATACAGCCATCCCAGCTAGTAACCCTGCTGTCTCTGCTGGTTCCCATGCTATGATCCACTTTGAATTGCTAGCGCCCATGAGAACAGGTAAACTTTGCACTCCTTAAAGAAAAATAATTTGTAGGAAAACAGACTATTTTACGTTGAAATGTCTATAGGAGCAATAGTGTATTTATGCTGATGTTTTCTATCTGATTCTAAAATAGAGTTGTATTTCCTTAAAAAAAAAATCTTCATGAACAGTTAGATAAGAGTAGTTTCTTGCAACAGAAGATATATGTGCCTTTTAGTTAAATACTGTTGTCTGCCCTATTTAGATTTGGGATTGGCTTCATTAGGCTTTGATGGAGAAGCTAAACTGAGTTATAAGTAATTTCTGGTTTGGATTTCTCTGGTGGGTTCATCCAAGTGAAGATGATTTTAGCTCAGATCAGAAGACAGAAATAATTCTTGGCATGCTACAAGTGACAGCTGTTTTTATCCCCAACTGGAGGTCTCTGAAAAAAATAAGTTCTTTGCTGAGTTCTTACTTTAGACTTGTACTAGATTAGAAAATATATATTTCAGACTTATTTTAGGGAGCAATCTATTGCTTCTTAGATTTAAGCTTCAGCGCTTCTAGGCTTTGTATTTGAATCACAGGTGGTTGGGTTTTTCCCCCCACCTGGAAGTTATCTTGGAATCTATCTCTATCCATACTGGTTCTATACCATTGTGCATCTGTTTTGGGATGTAGGAATTCTCATATACTAAATAGATCTGAAGAAGTTAAATTTGAGTAGTTATATGGACAGATGGAAACAAACAGCAGAGCCTATGTCTCAAAAAGTGCCATCAGAGGCACTGAGAGCTCTAGAGAAGCAGACTTGATTTACCGCTGCCTTGTAACATGTGTATGCATTTATGTTTGTGCAAAATAAATGCAACATGCTTCTCATTCTTAGTTGGGAGTATTTTGAACAGGTGTTAGTGATCTTAATGAGCTCCACAAAATGGAGAAAGTGATCTGGGAAATCAGCAAACTTCTCTGTGGATAAGGTAGTGGGGGGTATTATAAAGCACTACAAGTTTAGCTAATTTCCTTTTGAGCTTGTAATTGCTTTTAGTTAGTATGAGAGAACATATCATCTGTGCCCCTTACGATGCATTGTAGCTATGGTGCAATATCTGGCTAGTGAAACAGTTGTGGTTTAGGTTGCTTTTAGATTACTTTTTTTCTTTGCTAATACATTCAGCTTACTTTCTTATAAAATTTGCTTTTCTAACTTAAATGTAGTAACTACTTATTTTTATAATTAACTTTATCTGAATTTCAAACAAAAATAACAAAAAACATAATAATGATTAGATATTGTTAACCTTAAAAAAAATCCTTCTCTTTATCTTTGCTTGCAGTTTTTCACTTGTTGCCTAATTAAAGTATCAGATTATTTTAACCAAATTATTTTCTTGATCTATTATTTGAATTCTGCTGAAAAGGTTTGCTTTCATGGGTATTTAAACCTTTATCTTTAACATACAGAGAGAGTTTCACATACTGTATTGGATTCACATAATTTAATAGGTAATATAATTCTGGGTAAGAATCTTGTTGACCCCCAAATGGACTAATTAAATAAACTGATTGAGTTCCTGAGTGTTGCTAAATTCAGAAGCTGAAATGTTGCTATAGCTCTTTTTTTTTT
>VXBL01010078.1:97210-127192 GCA_013400195.1 Aramus guarauna | reverse complement strand
TTTTTTTTTTTTTTTTGATCCTATATGTAATGTCACAAAAGTGACAGGTGCCCTAAGAAATTGTAGTAGTGAAGTGTGGAATTCAAAGTGAGAGTCTTACCAGTTTGCTAATTACAGTGGAGGAGAACAGAAGTATACCTGTAACTTAAGCTGCTCTACTCAGTTGCACTCAAAAAAAGACAAGCATGCCTGGTGCAGAGAAGCAACTTTTGAACCACATGGCTGACAAGGAGCAAAGACCATTACCTGGGAGAAGCAGCCATGCTGGAAACCTCTCTCAATCCGAGAAGAAACTCCAAGAGGCTATTTGTGTGCTGTTGGTGGAGCTGTGTGAGCGATTCACGTTCTTCGGCATTGTCTGCAACATGATCCTCTTCTGCACCGTCAAACTTGGCTATCGCAACTACCAGGCGGCTATTGTCAACATGTGCTTTGTAGGCACCTCCATGTTGACGCCAGTACTGGTTGGCTGGCTTGCCGAATGCCTTGTGGGGAGGATCAAGGTTGTATGTGTCTGCATGTTTCTACACTTCCTAGGTAGGTGATACCCTGGTGACTTTCATCTTTTTAGTAATTCTGTTGCAGAAATGCATTATTGAGCACTGTGTTTGAAATCTAACCATTTTCTCCAACCTTGTGTCCACCTTGTCTAACAGCTAATTACTTAAGTTTCTCCCCTATAAAATGCACCGCAGTGCATTTTTGCAAATGTACTCCTGTGAGGCAGTGCTTTGAACAAGACTAAGGAACATTTGCATGTGCATCTTGTGGCTAGTTGGTGCGCAAAGTTGACTCCTCTGAAGTGGCTTAGCTATTCAGAACGCAGATGCTCAACTGTTAAAATTGGTCCCTTTAATAAGTAACCAAGGTTATTAGTGTTTGAGGCAAATGCAAAGCTTTAGTCAGATAGTTTGAGAGAGAGTTTGGAAACTGTTTCCCAGCTGTTAGTAGTAAGATTTTTCTGGTATGTAAAGGTATATGACTGTTGTATTAGGACAAGAGGGAAAGATATTTTTAAGCACGTACCAATATAAACAAACTTTGCCTTAAGTAGAGAGGCCATATCCTAGTACCTGTATTGAGAGCCTGCTTTCTGTTAGCACATTCTGAATCTTCCCCTCCTGTTATTCTGGAGTTTTTTTACTTAAAAGGACTTTTCAAACTAAGTATGACTGTTCTGTAGCAATTAGTGTATTTCACAGCTGATGGCTATTCTGTCAACTGAAACCAAGCTGATAGAAATACTTTTTACCTGGACCAGTTGTTGAGCATAAGCAAGTCTGATTTCTGCAATAGCCAGCGACGTTGTTATTTAGGCATGCAACAAACTAAGGAAAAAATCAGAGTAATTCCTGAAATGTTCTTGAGCTGTTTGCAAAACCATTGTGCAAGCAGCCTTTCAATGCATATCTTAAAGTAGAGGCCTGATGACACAAACAGAATTTGATGTATTTGGGTATTGGTTTAGCCAGAACTGGTTTTTTGGCTTTGGTTTTTGTTTGGTTTTTTGGGGGTTGTTTTTGGGTTTGGAGGGGGTTTGTTTTGGTGTTTTGGTTTTTGGTTTTGTTTTTTTTTTTTTTGAGATAGATCATGAAACATTCCTGACGTACTACGGTTTGATGCACAATCATACTTTTAGTCATGGCTCATGTTGGTGTTGTTGACACATCACTATATTTTGAGTTTAGTCTCCAATTACAATTTTGAGAATCTGTAGCTGATTACATCTGAAAAACTTGCTTTGCAGACTAGAGGTGGTAAATGCAATGGCAGTGCTTCTATAGGTAAAGTTTCTTAAAATCATGTATTTTCAATGAAGCTGCAGAAGAAAAAAGATTCCACAAAAATTTTGGGAATTTTTGTTCAATTAAGATTCGTGTTACAATTCTGGGGCTTAAGGAAGATGCAAAAAAATCTACACTCCACCATGGGGTGGTGGTTTTTTGTTTTTTTTTTTGGTTGATCAGTGGTTCATCAAGTGGTTACTTGTTTTAACTGGTGTCCTCTGGCAAGTGGAGAGCTACTGCCCTCTATGCGCAGGCAATGGGGAAGGCCAGCCAGAGGAGCTATGATTCCAGAGTGAGCTCTTCAGTGGATTGAAGAAACTGAATCCTTCCAAGGATTTCAGAGGAAGATTGCTTTCTTGGAGGCCCTTAGTGGTATTGCCTTAGTATATATAGCGACATTCAGAAAAGTTCTGCCTTTCTACAGAATTAAGACTTCCTCTTTGCACTGCTCTGTTGTGTATCTAATTTTTTTTAACATAACTGCTTAAAATTGTGTCTCATTCATCAGTCTGATTCTAATCCATTTCAAATGACAATTTTCTTTCCAATTCCAGGCACAGCCCTATTACCTGTTGTGGCATTCCCCTTTGAAGATATTTACATCGACAGACGACATATTCTTCATACCTTAACCAAAAGGGAGCAGAAAATAGTATTCTACTTTGCACTACTCACAGCTAGTCTGGGAATAGGAGGCATAAGAGCTATAGTTTGTCCATTAAGTGCATATAGCCTTGAAGACTGTGGACCGAAGGAACTTCTTTCTTTTTTCAACTGGTTGGTAACTTAATGTCAGCTAAATATCTCTTGGGGATGGTAGAGCATTGCCTTGAAAGTTCACTGCTGATTTACAAGGCAGATTCTATAGATAGTGGGTTTCATGTTTTCTTTTTAACTGCAAAATATTTAGATTTTGGAAGAGTTTCCAATAATTTCTGTAAAAACTCTTCCTAAATTTTTTCTTTTGCTAAGGCCAGCAGGTGTTCATCTCTTTTGGCCTCCTACAGAAATCTTCGATTAGAATTAGGATTAACTGATTTGGCCAAATGCTTACAGACTTGATAGCCTAGCTGCTGTTAGAACAACATATTCCATTTGGTTTTCTACCTTTAACATGTCTATCCCTTTCAGATATTTTACTGTTCCTCCCTAATTAACAGTGGCAAAAATTAATGATATATTAGAATTTACATCTCAGTAAATATTTAGCAATGACAGGTAGCAGTAGAGTCTGCTAATTTGTTGGAATACGGTAGTCTCTAACTGCTAAGCTCAGTGGTAGTGAGCTCGTATTGTTTCAGCTCTGTTGCTGTGAAGTTTTGGCATCAGATAAACAACTTATGTATCAGTTGAATGTTATGTACCACTTGTGTATCAGTTTGAATATTTTAAAGTTTTCTTAAAAACTTTGAGGACAAAATGCTCCTAAAATGGTTCTTAAAACTTGAATTTTTTTCGTATTAACTAGTTTTCTCTCTCAGTGTGTCAGAGAGGTTATTTTTTATGATATATTTGTCTTTATTTACCACTTCTGTAGCACTATGCAGAGTGCCATATAAATTCACCTGAACCTTCTGGTTAAACTGTGGAGTAAGAATCAAAGAAGTCACGTGGGAAACTCCAGATTCCTGCTCTGAGGCAGGGTGAAATAAGTCTTAAACGGCTCCTTTTCTCTTCTTTCCCTGTACACATACAGTTATTAAAATCAAAACTGAGCACATTTGCATATTGACAATGCAATGCTGAAGAATCAATGAAGATCTTAGTGAATCAGCTCTGTCTTCCTTTGGGAATGGCTTTCCTGGCTATTCTTTTTTCCTCCAATTATGTTAATATCAAAGAGTTTTGAATTAAATCCAAAGTTCAATGAATAAGGCAGCTTTAGCAAAGGTGGATGAGACTGTTTAGTTCCTTCGAGCAGACACTGCCTCCTTGACCTGCCTATAGGAGAGAAGAGGGGAAAAAAAGTCCTTCCTTTTTACACTATTCTGAGTTTTAATCCTTAATTAGCAACATCATTTTGATTAAATAAGACTCTGGGGGATTAAGACTGGAGAGCAATCAGTTGTTCTGAAAGATAGCTCTGGAGAATTTATTGTACTGTGGTCTTAGCCATTCAGAATTGTGTTTAATCAAAGTGACATTTCTCAGTGTTGATTACAAAGGAGACATAATATGACTAAAAAGTTCCATGGGGGAATCCAAATGGATCAGTTCTTGGGACGCTGGAAATACCAAGAAAGGCACATGTGCAATTAAAAAAAATTTAATAATTTTTACCGTGGCATCTGAGAAGGGGCTATTTGATTGGTAGGTATTTTCACAGGATTTAATTTTAAAATAATATAAAATGAGGTGGTTGCATACTCTTGGTGAGTTTGAGTCTGTACTTAAGTTCTATTGAAACAATTGGAATTATTGGGTTAAAAGACTGTAATTACCTGTTGTCTAATTCAATCCTTGAAGAAGATTGCTTTGCACATCTAGGGCCTGGTTCTAACCCCTAGTATGAACTGTGAGTATGACCTTTTAAATAAACAGAATATACCAATGCTAAGTGAAGAAGAGACTT
The DNA here is from genome assembly GCA_013400195.1 of Aramus guarauna. Classification (NCBI taxonomy): domain Eukaryota; kingdom Metazoa; phylum Chordata; class Aves; order Gruiformes; family Aramidae; genus Aramus; species Aramus guarauna. Next base: position 122,833 of record VXBL01010078.1, on the reverse strand, counting down.
GGATTCTGCTGGACTAAGTTTTCCTAAGGGTTTCTGCTTTCCTAAGGTTATGGAGTGATACTATTTTTGCAGTAGGAGGACTAAATTCTGTTTATGGGAGCAGAGAATGAGAGCAAAGGGTTCAATCCAGACTAGGGATGAGAGTTAGCAGTGCTGTGTCTTATTGATCTGCTGTATTAAAAAAAAAAAACCACAACCAAAACCCAAAAAAAACAAACCACAAAAAAACCCACGGAGAACACAGGACAAATAGTATTTCCCCTTCCCCTCTCAATAATTTTTCTGTCTGTAGACTGCAGATCAGTTTCTACTGTTATCCTGGACACACTTTACTTTTAAAAGTGATTTTCTACCCCTTTGGGTTGGTTTTTTTTTTTTCCCTTTACAGAGAACTCCACAGTGATTCTGAAAAAAATTACCTCCTCCTATAAAGCTGTAGTACAGAAAAAATATATAGCTTGGATATTGGTCCATACATAGAATATCTGGGTCTGAGTTTGTATAAATCAAAACTTGAATATTGAGAGCTAAGCACACTTAAAAATAAAAGCAAATAATATTTCAAGTGACAAGAAATCTACTGGATCTTCAAAATTAATCCAAAAAGTGACAAAAGGTCAATTTTATAATCTTTTCATATATTTTCCTTGATCTCAAATTGTTTCATTCATCAGGTTCATCTCCATTGTTACAATGAGTAAAAACTTTTTGAATGCTGTATAAACATAAACAATACTTTTAAATAAGAAGTCACCTGGATGTCACTACTTCAGAGTTATCACAATGAATACATTTCTATAAAATGTTATAATAAGTATTAGAGTTTTATGGGTGTGGCACAATAGCGTTCAGGTTTGTATCTGGACTGCATTCTTGAATGAGCATCCCAAGTTGGCATTTGGCTCTCGTTGTGAGGAGACCTCAGAGTGCTGAAGCTCCAGGAAGGAGCTCTTCCCTGCAAAGCTGGACATGATATTCGGTTTCACGTAATTGACTCACTCAGCTGTGCCCTACTGGGATCTCTGAGACACTTCACGTAATGCAAGTCCAAATATTGCAATATTAGATAGCTGTGGTATATGACAGCCAGCAAGATGTGGTTTTGTTTGTGTAGGTTCTGACCTGCTGCTGTGAGTATGATGGGAGCAAATCCCAAAATTCTGATGTGTGTATCGTGGTTAGTTTATCTTTCTTGTTTGGTCCATAGGGATTGCTAAAATGCGTTGGAGGTTTTTTCTTCTCACTTCTTGAGAGGGGACAGGAGCTTTACATTTCAGTCTTACAGTATTTTGCTATACGGTGCTGAAAAGCAAAAGCACCCCACAGTACTCAAGGGTTTTCTGTGGAGGTTTCCTACATCCAGTGAAACAGTCATAGAGTCATGAAGAGTGTCAGGATTTCAGGGAGCTCAGGCACACTTTAGGAATTTTGAAAAACAGCCATTGAAACTTCTAATTTAAAAATTGTCAGTTAGGAGTTGTTTCAAAACTTCTGCACAAGTTCTGGCTTGTTACAGTTGTGTAACTAGTTTTTAAAAGCTTTAGTTGAACAGGGGTCGACATGTGTATGTACAAAATCCCTCCAACTGTACCATAATCACAGAATAAGGTAATTCCAAAGGGCCTAGAGACTGCTTTCAGTGGAGGTTTCAGTAAAGGTGAAGGAATCTCCTCTTGCAGTTGCTTACAAAATGTAATCTGTGATATACTGAGGTAGTACTACTCCATTATTGATCCCTCATCTTTGTTTATAATACAGTTGTCTTTGAAGCCAACTTGAAAGTTTAGTCAAAGTTAAAACTTAAAATTTCAAAGGCTAAATCTGAAAGCTGGAGTCAAATCAGAAGCAAAAATTGCTGAATGACTGACTCTGACTGTTAAAATGAAGTAGCATACAGATCCCTGACAGTTGGAATTTTTGGAAACTGTGACTTCAACAAAGTAGATCCTCCCTAAATCTGATCTGTCTTCTCTGAGGTGCTGCATATTCGTCGAGTCTGCTCTGTAGCCTCAAACCCCTGTTTTGTGTGAGTTATGTTTTAAGGGAAACCTTGGTTAAAGCTCCGCTGGAAGCGAAAAGACAGCACAAGTGGCCTGAAGAACACTGTAAGAGGAGCACCTTAGAATTTAAAAGAAGTTAGAAGTTATAACTGAAACACTTGTAATTATGAATGGTAGAGTAAATATTGGTCAGTCATATTGTGGGAAGAGGGTTATGCAGTAGAATAATAAATACAGTACACTTTGTTTCACTTATGTTTCACTTTAATAAATAGGTATATGGTTAACTAACTTCTTGAAAGAGCTGAATTTTAGAAGTCATGATTTAATGTGTTACGTAGGAGTCAGAATCCAAGGAAAAAAGTGTGGTGCCAATATACTCTGAACTGTGCAGAAATAAAGTTATTTGCTAGTATTTATCCTTTTGCATCCTATCAGGGAAATGCATTGTTTTGGCATGTTGGGGGGTTGCTTTTTGCTATCCTTATAATTCATTAAAGTATATGCATTGTGCTATTGTCATTGTGCTATCACTAGTGGTATGCCGTCTGCTTCCAAGAGCATATGATTTTCATTTGAATATCTTGTGAGCATAGGAGGGGCTCAGCACTTACTTGGGAAACACTCTACTGCCAAAGGCAAATTATTTTGGGGAACCTTCTTATCAAGATATTTCCAGAAGCTAATAAAAATTCATGCAGAGCCTTGGAAAAGCCATTCCTACTGATGAATTCTAGTATTTCTTAAATTAGTTGTCAGCTGGGGTTAAACTATGACAACAAGGGATGGTGGCATTAAGACACATCTCTCTTAAGCTTGAAGTATGTAATTTGATGATACTGGATATACAAAACTTATCAGATATTAAATGTGTAAATGGTAAATGTTGATGTATTTCATTAGTCTGATCCACAAAAATATTGCCAGTACTAGATTGATAATTTGTTCAGCTCTACTGCTTTAGCACAGTTACTTTAATCATATACCTTGGAGCTGAGACATCCAGGTGAAACTTGATGGTTTTTGTTGTGTCAATGTGCACGTGGTACTGATGCTGTCTATGCTTACTCTACTTAACCATGTCTTTAATGTTTCTATTTTCTGTAAAGGCCTTATATTATTCAGCCTCTCCACTCTTCTCTCTTGTCTGTGTGTACTAGGTTTTATTGGCTGATTAACTTAAATTCAGCAGTTGTCTTTGTCAGCATTTCTTATATCCAGCAGTCGGTGGCCAGGAACCTTGGTTTTCTTCTTCCATTTGTGTCCATGCTTATGGCTATGATCACAATTCACATGGTGCGTGGTGAAATGATTTACAAACCTAAAACAGGTAAGAGGCAACTGTATCTTAGGAAATACCTTTAGAGATTATTTTCACAGAAGAGATCAGCTTGCATATCTAAATGAGTTCTTTCACAATACTGCCCTGTTTGGTTGGAGATACTTGGGTTTTAGCTCTACAAGATCTGTCTGTAAGAGGAAACATCCATCCTCTGTAAAGATAGACCTGGTGATTCTGAATAGGCTGAAAAAGTGGAAAGCAGTCTCTGGTAAACTTACGTGTATTCTGTCTTGTCAAGACATGTCAAAGCATTTGCCTGTGCAGGAAGAGGTATCATATGCAAAGTTGTTCTATAATGCCTTTATCTTGCAGAATGTCTGATGCTTATTGTTTCTTCAACATGCTTGCCTACACAACATCAAGTCTTTTTACACATTTGAAAATAACTAGAAATACTGAAATAGTTCTTGTGCAGACTGTGGAGATATTTTAAAACAAAAGAAGTTCTTACACTACTGGAGCCTTACTACTTAGTACCTGAGCTTTTCAAAATCCTTTGATGGCCACTACCCCTCTCCATTGACCAAGCACAGAAATGTAAATGGAGCTTAGGTGACTTGAATAAAGGCATAAGTGCCCAAACCTTGCCGTTCTTTTTCCAACAGAACCCAGAAATGGAAAGCAAGTTATTTCAGTCTTTTTGTTATAAGTATAATCTAAGCAAAAATACATTAGCAGTGAGGGAACGAATGCATAAATCAATTGCCTGGGAATATCACAGTGAGGTGTCACTAGAGACATTTATTCAAAACAAATAGAGCCAAAGAAATGAATCCTCTCCACAATGCCTCCAAAACGTCATGATAATATGCAACGGAGGTTTGCAAAGACTAGCATCAAATTAGCTAGCGAGGTCCTTATGGAGAGAATGGTGTGTGTCTGGCTCACAGTGGCTCACTACAGGTTTTACAACCTGGGAAGGTAAAAATATTCTTTAGTATCCGCCCCTGAGATGGACTATTTCATATGCACTAAATATGTAGTTTATCACCAAGCTAGTTTAATTCTACTAAGTGGAATAACACAAATTTGTAGATTATGTCTCTCTTGGCCATCATTAAAACTAGTAGAATACATTTTTTTTTATCAAGTGTTTTTGCCCATGAGTGGTTTTTTGATTTATCATATATTTTCCAAGTCTTTGCAGAATGCCAATCTCTACACTATCTGCAAAGTTTTTTATCTCCTTAGTCAAAATAAAAGATAATATAATTTGTACCTTCCAGTGAGATGATGAAATTGGAAGTTCTTCAGAAGTGTAATTCAAATCCATAGGTGACCTTAAATAATTTTTTTATATGCTGCCTTTTTTATTTTAAGGTAACGCTTCAAATATGGATCATGCATTCAATTATGTTTAGCTGTCAAGCATGGACTTCATTTGCATTTCCTCCCACTGCTATAATTTTGAGGACTGGCAGGTGACCAGAGATGAAGAAAAAAATGTGTATCTACCATCTAGGGTGCAATGTAGGCTTTTTATTGTAATTAAGTAGCATAGATATTCATTATTAGATCAAGGTCAAAGTAGCAGAACATTACAGCCAAGGACTGAAGTATAAAGGAGAAGGAAAATCGCCTTCTGAAAGGTGCAATTTAATATCTATATAGATAGATTATTTTTTTTAAGAAAATATACTCTATACTTGTATTTCATATGATGTTGAACTATACAATATGTACTGATATAATTATTTATTCTTTTAAACATGTCTCTTACTAGCCGATCAGAATTGTAATTTGAAGAATTCACCACTATGGAGTTCTGTGGAGTTTACTTCTTTTCTTTTAAAGAAGGGATGAAATGCTTATTCTAAATATATAATTGGCAAAATCCTCTTGATAATAATTAGGTATCTGTATCATTCAAGTTGCTTTTTGAACTACAACTTCAAGCAGCTTTATCTTCCCACTTTACTAGGTCTTATCTGCTGGAATTCCATGTTGAGAAACACAGCTAAATAATATAGCTGTCTGGTTTGCCTCATATAAAATAATGTTTCCTAGATAGTTGACTGAAATTACATTAAAGAGGTCCTCATCTGGTCCATTAGGAAAGGCAGTGAAATGTCAGGATTTTTTGTCTATTTTAGGTTTGTGGGTTGGTTTGGTTTTTGGTTTAGTTTTGTTTTTTCTGTTATAGAAGAAAGTAAGAAGAGTCTGTCCAAAGGAAAGGAGATAGCCATGGCTACCTTTGAGACTAGGTCAGATAAACCAGGACACAGCCATGTTGTTGCTTTGTTTGAGCTGCTTGCTGACCTTGTCATGGGGCACTCTGTGCAACTTCTAAAATCAACATTGACTGAGTTCAAACCATTGTAGAGGAGTAATAACACCACTTTGTAGAGGAGTAATAACACCACTTTGTAGAGCAGTAATAACACCACTTTACTGCTTTTCATTCCTTCTTTGTGAATGTCCAACCTCTAGCGTATGATGAAGCAAAAGACTATCACTTCTCTGACCTAAATCATGTAATTACTAGTTCTGCCAATGAGCTGAGCTGATACTGACTTTTCTGCTACCTTATTTTTTAGTTCTGAAAATAAGTCTGCTTTGACAAGAGCCCCAAGTCCCACTTGTTTTCTGGTTAACTTCTTAGTCAAGTCACTCTGGAAGTCTGCAGATTTTTCTTTGAGTCTTCAGATTTGGTCCTGAAAGAGTCTAGATCCTGAAATTAAACATCACTTACAATGAGTGGTAAGAATAGTTGCCTAGTACAGTCATACAGAACAATAAAAACTGTACAAACTCTCTGTTTTCAAGGTTTGATATGCTATTTCAGATTTTATTCAACAATTCCAAGAGTCTACAGGTTAATGCTAAACAGCAGGAGAGTTTTAAATGTTAGTTATCAAGTAAAATGCCCTTTCTTAGTACTCTAGAGCAAGTGCTTCCAATAGGTGTCAATGAATATTTCTAGAAAATAATTTCCATAGAAGGGAGATATTTTCCCTCTACAATCTTCTTAGTTCAGCTTAGGTTTTGGAAAGTATTTATTTATAGATAGCCCAATTATTGTAGTGCTTCAACACTCTCAGAAAGCAGAGAAGTGCTATAACCCCTATTTGCATGGATCAGCAACTTACCAAAGGGAAATGAATCTTCATTCCCAAGTCTAAAGCTAACAGTTTTTTCCTTGTTTTACTTCAATTTCCTCTGAGTCTGAGAATGAAGTTAGCAATTCCTGAACCCAGTAACCAGTGTGCAAGTTTTAATATGCCAAGCATTAGATTGGAAACTTGTCTCCCACAGGATGCTACCAGGAAGTCCTGAGATAAATATTTCTGGTTTTGAAATGCATCTATGAAAATTCTCTATCGCATCAGCCCTCTTCTGAGCTCCGTTTCCTTCTCACTTCACTACTACCCTCCCCTTACTGGACTTCAGCAGATATGCAATATTTCAGTATTGTCTTGAATTGAAAACTAACCTCATTCAATTGATAGAACGCAAAAGCAAAGGAAAGTGATACTTTACCTTCTGAACCACAGCAACAGATTGTTGTGGTGTGTTAAATAATTGGTAGTAAGAGGCACTTTTCTCTGTGGATGTTGGGCTGGATTGCTTTTGTAACAATTAGGTTGAGAACCAACTGGCTTCCAAAAAGGAATGTTTTGGAACAAATCCAGACTGTTATTGCCTTCCCGCTCCCTAAAAAGACCTAGAGATGAATATATCAGAATGTATTTTCCCTCCCAAAGTGATTTGTCTTGTCTTGTTTATTTTGGCAGCCACTAAAAATGAACCAATGACTAATGTCTCTGATTGTTTGCAGACAGTTCCCTGCTGACGACTTTTGGGGTAATTGCTAGTGCACTGAAAACGTGCTGCGTGCGATACCGCTACTTTAGTGGAGGCGTGACAAGCTGGCTAGATCATGCCAAGGAAAACTATGGTGGTCAGTACAGTGAGACTCAGGTGGAAAGCACAAAGTCACTTGCCAGGCTCTTCCCATTGTTCGCTTTCCAAATTCTGTACAGAACATGTATTATGCAGGTGGGTACACAGAGCTTTTAAACAAAAAAGTCTTGACAAATACTATGACATGTTTACTACTATGTTTCTAGGCATGTTGTTTTTACTGTTGCTTTACCAGCAGAGCAACCTTGCAGAGTACTTTTAATTACCTGAGAATATACCTTGTTATATCCTCTCATCTCAAATAAGTAAAATCAACTTGATCAAGACTCATGAAGGAACTTGTGTGACTGCTTGCTACTCTTTTCTCTGAACCCTTGCTGACTGAAACATCCAGTGCTGGAGTCCTGTGCTCCTCACACTGCCTTGTTACAGTTATTAGAGAGTCAGGCCTAGCAGTCTTTTGAAAAAACATAATTTCCAATTTCTTAAATGTTCACTCACTCTTTGGGTGAGCTAGAAAATCTTTATTTGCTCTTCTGGTTGCATATTTCTCCTACTGTTTTGGCGGGATTACATGGCCGGTGTACCTACAGTAGAAATGGGTGGTTTTCCTCTTGTGGAAACAAACAGTTCTTTCACAGGCTATCTACCAGGCTGCATGGTTGTTTCTGCTTCTGAGTGCATGTATGTTATATAAATGTAAATGTGTCAAGAAGCTACTTAAGCTGACATGATTTCCTTCGGATTCATTTCTGTCTGGGTGATCCTGGCTAAGCAGGAGTTTCAGGTGGCTTACTCTTTGGCAACTGGCATGACAAATTTATGAGCTGACTCAGAAATTAATTTTTACTTATTGGTGTTAAAATGCTGCTTAAGGAAATTCTTACAAATATGTAGCATATACTGCTTTATTGACACTCACTCTTGCCATCATCCTACATTCCCATCCATCTGCCTCATTCTTTCTCCTCTTCCCTCACTCCCACCTCCCCCCACGCACAAAAAACTCCAAGCAAACAAAAAGACCCAGACCTCAAACCAACAAATGGACACATACGGCCAAGGCTGTGCAATAATGACCAAATGGAAATGAGTCAGATATCATTATTGATGTAATAATCAGGTAGATATCTAGAAAAGATAGAAGTATTTGCACTGCTGAAAGAGATTGCTTATTCCTTCAGCAAAATTTCCAGTAAGTTTAAGACTCTTTCTTAGACTAGGTGATAGATCAGTATCTTTTTTTGTAAAGATTAATAGTATTTTTTCCATACTATTAAGTTAGCAGCTTTCAGTGCTTGTGATTCATGTTGATGATATTTTAATTCTTATTAAGAAGTCAATTTGGAATTGAGACCTCTCTAAAAAAACAGAAAGAAACAAACCCATTCTACATCCAGCTCTGCCATGACTGTACTCTGCGAATTGTTTGTTACCTCTTTCTTTTTCCCCATCACTCTGTACAATGGAGTGGATTATAACTCCCTGCTGCACATGAAATTGCAAAGCCTAGTTAATCAAACTTCCTCAAAAAAAACCCAAACTGAAAAATCTGTTGGTAGAAGCCATTGTGATTTTTTTTTTTTTTTTTTTAAATAAACTCAACAGATCTTCTGTAGAGCTTCACACAAACAGGAGGAATTGTTTGCTCCTGAAGTGACAGTCTTACAAATCTACTTAATTTCATACTCTGACTGCTATTGGTGGGTTCCTTATATGATTATTCATTTTCTTCTGTTTTCAGTTCCCAAAAGTAAAAGGAAGCTTACTATGGCTGTCAGTTACTTTAAGCTGGTTCTGAGACTGTGCCCAAATCTTCATTCCCTGTAGCTTTTAAAGAGTGTCTTAAAGATTACTCCTACCTTGAGCACACAATCAGAAGTTCAACATAACTCTGCATCTTGTTATTCTAAAATTCTGTTCTGTGGGTCACTTCTCACTGACAGTGTTGAAAGTATTAGGCAGAACCACTTAGTATATTGGCTGATAGCTCTCGTTAGGGATGATCAAATAAACTCAGGGACTGCTGCTTAGATTTGTTAAACTCAGGAGTAAATGAAATGGAAGGAAAATGTTATATTCTGGCAGAGAATGAGAATGTCGCTGTGTGAAAAGCTTTCATTGTGAATGGTTGTTCCTTTTGGCCAGCAGGTATTTGGTTTACTGTGACTGTTTCAGAAGAAAAAGACTTGGAGAAGCTTCCAAATATGGTAAAAATCTTATTCATAAAAGGTACCTGGTATACTAATGGAATGGGGGTTTTATTTTTCAATATAGATTCCTTCAGGATATTATCTCCAAACCATGAATTCCAACTTGCACTTCAGTGGATTTGTCTTGCCAGTTGCAGCAATGAATGTGATAAGCATCGTGCCACTACTGATTCTTGTTCCTATTTTGGAATGCATTAACTCGTGTCTCTTTAGTTCCAAGGACACCGGACATTCTCCAACGATTTACATTGGTAGGTATAAAGTACGTGTGTTTATACAGTTTTGATATGTATTCTGCTTTTGAAAGAGAAACTGCAGGAGGTGATGGATGATCCTATACAATTATTTCTGGCTATAAATATTAAGATGGACTTGTTTGGGGATGATTCTGAGGTGAATATATTTCAAAAGAATTGCTGAAAAGACAGTCCTGAAAAGACATAGTAGATAAAAAGAAAAAATGCATAGCTTATGTTTAGGACAGAGATTGAGGCTCTTCTGACAAATAAAATATTTTGACACACTCTCACAAAAACCTAGGAATCATCCTAAGGAATTGGTGAGAGAAATGGTACAAATGATTTAGGCTTGAGACTTATTCTGACTTGGTTCTCTTCTATATCTGTATTTATCCATTAACTTTTGGAAAGTTAATTTACTTTGGAAGTCTTTTTTTGGGGATGCGAGAGTCCTCCAATTGCTCTCTGATACTGGAGAAACGTTCTGTTGCTCAAAACCATGAGTCTGGATTTAAATAACTAGGTTACGACTAAAGGCTTTGTTTTACATTTTTGTTTTACATTTTTATGCTCTAACTGCATCAACATTAGGATTGCAGCTTGTAAGAGTGACATTGTGTTATCACTAGTACAGAGTATTCCAGTTTCATCTCAAGTGAAATAAAAGTATCTAGTCTAATTCTGTGTCTGCAGTAGGTGTTTTTTAGAACTGGCAAGCAAAAAGAAAACATGCAGACAACTATGTAAAGCAAATGGAAGTGTTATCACTGGGCTGCTGTTCCTGTTGAGCAGGCTGGACATTTCACAGGTGGAAGGTTATTTGGAGAGGTACAGCTTTCCTCTCTAGTACTAGAATTTTCATTTGAATATCTAATATGGGATAATTGTCCAGGTGGTTAGTAATTTTATTTATTAAAATCCTAAACTGAAACATATCTTATTGTACACTCAAAGTAAAGCAAAGAGGAGTCTACAGAGGTGAAGTATTACCTCTTTCTCACAGAAGTGGTACAGAGAAGTCCTCTCTGTTGTGGTACAGAGAAGTCCAACAGTAAGCGTTGTAAACTCAAGCTTGCAGATTGGTGCTCATTTCAGAGAAATTCATAGCCTAGAAGTAATGATGGTTTTAGTAGGGCTTGGGCCTCCTTCTGTTTGTGGGTGGTGGGTTTGTTTTCACTTTTTTTTTTTTAATTGCCCTTATGTTCTAGGATCTGGAGGGATCCTCTGCAACCCTCTTCTGATATCAGCTGCATCTAGTACCACCACTTAAAACTATTCCTTTTCATAGATACTATCATTAAACTTCCTACATTTTTTTTATCTTCCAGCCTGCATTACAAACCTCAGACAAAAATATTTATAAATGACTATTTTCTCAGTGTGCTACTATTAATTCAGTGCCCCATGGCAAGCAGCACAGTGAGTACTGACACACGCAGAGGTATTAATCTGACTAAATTAGCCTAATTAAGAGTGTTATTAAGTTTTATACAAACCAGATGCATATAACGCAGCAGGTTGCAATTACCCTAGTTTTTAGAATAACATCAGCATTAAAATACAAAAAGCACATTCAGATAATTTTCCTTAAAACCATGGAAATTTCAAGTTAGTATTAATGTTCTATCCTGTTATGTTGAACAGCAGTAGAATATATGCAGTGGTTTATTCTTAATAGCCTCATTTATTAAAATAGCCTCCTGTTAGGGGTGATAAATTACCTGAGGCATAAAAATACCTGTGGGTACAGGTGATGGCTTTAGATATCCAAGTATATGACTGCACCTGCAAATATGGTAGACCTCTGAGTGCCAATATTTTTGCCAACAGTTAATTAGGTTCACAATTATTTTCAGGAACAAAATTGAACATATAAATAGGCTGTTGGTGTTAAGCCAGACTATAACTATATTTTAATTCAAATCTAGTAAGAGGAAGAAATTAAAATAGTTTTCTGGAAATTTTCAGTATTTTAAAAATAACAGTTTTCAAGGACAAACCTTACAGACAATATTAATCTGATTGCTTTGTAATAAGGATCTACATTAAACCTGTAGTCTATTTTACTTTCTTTATAATTGTTAGTTTATTTGTAAATTAGGTATGATATAAAAGTATGGAAATCTTAACGTGAATTTAGATTGTGTGCCAAATATATTGAGCATCTGGACCTCTATATGAAAAACAGGAGTATTTGGTAAACTTTGAGGTTATTCCAGTTTAACAGTTATTTTTATTGTTTTATGCTGCTTGATTTAGTCAATAGTATAGATGATTCATCAGAGGACTCAAGGTATGTGTCTGCTGGATAGTTGTCCATCAGCTACAGGGAGTTTATTCAGTAAAATACAGCAAAACTACAACTGGGAGCTCATGAAAGCCAGGTCTTTCCTCCCTTCCCTTCAACCAGCACTGGTGCTCACGTGATGGCATTCAGAGTTAAGCGAATAGATAGTTTCCGGGTTTCCATCAGCAGGAAATCACAGAAAAAGAGAGAAGCCTTCTGATCTAAACTATCTGCAGGATATCTATTAGCAATTACTTGAACTGTCAAGGAAAAAGGTAAATGTGATCTGAGAGCACATGTATTAAGTGAGGTATTTCCAGCCGCAAAAGGAAAGCATCAGCATCATGCTAGGGCAACGGGCAAACTCCTCTCTGGAACCTTGGGCACCCACTTCATCAGCCATGGCCAGAAGAGCTTAGACCTCTAGGTACTCGTTAAGGAACTTATATTATGAGGGAAAACTTGGCCTATTTCAAGTAACAGCAGAGGTTTAGAAAGGTTGCTGTCACTTACGAATACTTTCAGGGGTACATACAGGAGAGCAAAAGAAGCATTTTAACTTAAGACTGATGCTGCAACAAGAATAATGGGTATACACTGACCACTGAAGTATCTTTTAGACTTACAGATTTCCAATGGTCAGAGCATTAATGTTCTGGAAAGGATTAGTGGGAACACTGGAAACGCCGTCTTGTTTTAGAGTTAGATATTTTCTTTCTATGGGAATATAAAGTATTCCCATGTAACATATGTATGTGCATGACTTGAACCAGGCTGAGTTGAGTGAAAGAGGTATTACTGCTACTAGGCAGTGGCCAGACACTAGCACAGTATCACAAAGACAGCTGATGTATTGTCCAGCAGAGTGTTTGACGGTACCTGCACAAGTTGGGTTCTCTTTGGTTCTACCACAGGTTAGTGGTTAGTGGCTGTGGAAATGCTGCTGTTACTCTGTTACAAAGAGCTGTTTAGCCAAGAAATTTTGTGATGTATTGACTGGTGTATCTGGTGTGACATGCACTGTAGTCACTTGAAATTATTTGGGACTGAAGTTTAGCAATGAATCAGTTTTGGAACAGAAGTAAAGCCACTTCCCAATTCCCTTTTTCTAAGGGTGGCAGATTCCTTGTAGGTCAAGGCAGGACTAGAGCAATATTGTAAGAGAGAGCCTCCAGTGAAAGGTTATCTTATCCCTCTTTCACATCTTCTGTACCAGGTTTTTGTTTCTGAATGAACCTAGTGAAAAGCTTCTGGATTTGTTCTGGAGGAGTCACCAGAAACCTAGCTGACTTAAGCATGATACACTGCAATAACTGAAGAACAGAGACATACCTGAGGCTGGTGCTGGTACTAACGAAGGCAAGAGGCTCTAGCTGAAACACCTGAGCCATAGAAGTTCTTGCTCTAGTATTCTTGATACCATATTATACTGAAATGTCTTGTAAGTCTTGGATTTAATCTATCCAAGAATGATGTCGGGAATAGCTCTCCATACAGTACACAAAAGCAAGCCTCCAGTTCAATGTTGATTTCAAGTGATTTAAGAGTTGATGATCTTTTCTCCATAAAAAAAGTTCTAGGTTGAACAAGTATTCATTTCAGGAAAGCTTTTTGACCTGTTTTACTCAATGTGAAATTAAGTAATCACAAAGGTCCAATACAGCATTAGTCTCCAGATAACATAAACAACCTTGTCCTAGAATTAGCCCAAAACATTCCTAAAACAGCCTGTTCTCCTGTAAAACCAAAGCCTTGGATGCTCATTCCAAACTGCTTGTTTTAGAGGACTAAAAGGAGAAGAGGTAGGATGAAAACCAGGTCTCCACAGCTCTCAGTTTCTTCCTCTGCCACATAATGTCTTAAAAGAAATATTACAATTGTTGGGCATTCAGAGGTTACTTTTTCTGAAATATTTTGGCTTTTAGTAAGGAAAATGCCTAAAATATAGCACTGTGCAGTAATATTGAAGTGCTTGAGGTTTCTTTAGTACTAACATAATTTTTCACTGGGAGAACTCTTGCTTAGGTAGGTTACAAGAAGTTCCTTGAGGGCTTTGTACCTGGCCTTGATAAGGTGCATTGGCTAGAAAATATTGCTGAATTCCCTCCTGTCATCAATTTTCAAGCAATAATTCACTGATGCTCTTATTAAGTGCTAGAGGGGCCTTAACAGCCAAACAACTTCCAGGACTCAGGTTGGGCAGAGGGGAGGGTATTCAAAGTTCTGAAAATGCAGTAAAACTGCTGGTGGAAGGGTGTGAGAGTTTGCTGCCGAAAGAAGAAACATAGGTGGATGCAAAAAAAAAACCAAACCAAAAAAACACAAGGCTAAGGCTATTTAACTATATGAGTTTTCTGTTTCTTCTGTCCTGATGCCCAAATAGACAAACTTTATATATAGGTTAGAAATATAATATGAAACAAAAGGCTTTGACTGTCGACATCAAATCTAGTAAGTGTAACAATTTCCAGTCATAAAGTGAGGTGAGGCTTTGTTAAGACAAGTAGAAAAACTGTTTAGTCCAGGTATTTGAGCCAAAGCTGTCAAAAGAAACCAAATTTCACACCTGTACTTAGATTATAGCTTAGAAATACTGAGGAATTACAAACTTAGTCAAAAATCAATGGGAGCTCAGAAGTATAAATGTTTCAAGTTCAGGAGACTTACTTGAAAACTTTGCATTCTTGTTGTAGCCTCTCTGAAAAGAACAACACCATTTCATATTGTCAACATCAATAAATATAAAATAATACATTTAAATAGTGTCCTCTATATACAATGTGTGGTGAAGTGTGTGGTATTTAAGACATCTGCAGTTATTAAAAGCTTTCATCTTGCATTATGAGGCTAAACATAGACTGGATATTTTCCTGCCCTGTGTGCTTGTGCAATATTTACTCGTGCCTTACCACTGAGGCAGGCGGTCAGGCTCCACACATTGCACGTGCAGTAACATATTGAAATCTGTTATGGATCCAGTGTCTTATGGATCATGCAGTGATACTTCTTCAGGACAGCTGAAGAAAGCAGGAGGCAACTGAAGTCCAACAGCTTATGCATAAACACTTAGAAAGCTAAAGATTCTCTTCCAGTAATGCAGCTCATCTCATCCTAAAAGTGTTAAACAGCCCAGTGAATCAAATGCACTATCCAACAAACTTTCAAAAGCAGATCAAGGAAACTGTATAGTGGAGGGAAAGGGGAAAATGTAGGAATATTGATCTTCTGAGGTGTGATATGTACTGCTGATCTTTCTCTCCTATCCACCATGGCGTGCAGCCTTAGAAATCCAGTACTTCAACTGCCTGCACTACTTTTTGTACAGAAAACAAATGGGTAAAGCATACAGTGTATGTGTATATTTCAGAATGTTATTGCTGCTTGAATAGGAGAATTTCTCCTTGCTTGGTAGGCTTGTTCCTACCCAGCCTCTTGTGATACATGGAAGGGCTATTGCCTTTTCTTTTCCTCCTCTTTTCTTACCTTTCCTAGTCTTAAAAAAAAAAAAAAAGTTTTTCTTTGACTTTGCTCTTCAGAAAAGTTGTTCCTGTCACTTACTCTGCATCCATAAATTCTTTCTGTGCTGGGCTGCTGTCCCTTTGCCATATATTTAGTTAGGCTTGTGGTGCAGGAAGTGCTCTTTATTCATGTTTGTGTGCAGAGAGGATGTATTGGGGGAGCTTCTTTTGCATCTCCTAGGCCTTTGCTTTGTTCTAAATACCTGATGATCCTGTAACTACAGCCTTGGTGAATACTCTGTGCTCTTTACTCAGTTGTAGGTCAGTTATCTGCTGCACTTTCCGTGATGGTTGCTGGCTTCTCTGAAATACACCGAAAGCATTTCCCTCAGGTGGAGCAGACGCTTTCCGAGGAGGTTCTCCTGGTCTCCTCCATGCCTTGCTTCCACTTAGCTCCTCAGTACATCCTACTTGGAGTGGCTGAAGCCTTGGTAACTCCCTCCTGTAAGTAAAATCTAACAGCCTAAAGCAAGAGTGTCCTGATTCGTGGAGAATGATATCAGCTTCCTAAAAAATAATTACTGTCATCTGATATTTTATTCCTGGCTCTCTTCCACGGGCTTAGTGAGCAGATCTGTGTTTTACCTGCATCACAGTAGCATAATTTGTCTTCCTGGCTGTAACTCAGAGTGAGCAATGACGTTGTTCCAGATTAACTGGATGGTGACGCAGCCCGGTCAGGTCCCTGGGGTGCGTAATCCACCGTTTGGTGGGGGGATGATCAGAGCGGTGGGACCTTGGGCTCAGACACGTGACTGGCCTTGGAGCTGAATGTGCTTCAGGCGGGGGCTGGCCAAGACGAGCTCCTGAGGTCCCTTCTGACCTGAACTCTTCTGTGATGATTTTCTTGAGACAGAACCAATACACATATGACAGCTGAGCTGCGGTTATGGTCTATGAGCACTTTTTAGGCCACAGCCAAAGCAAGGTGAAGAAATTTAGCTTAACCTTTTTAATTTGTGGATCCAGCTAATAGAACTGCTACATGTTTTTCACTGACACAGAGCATATGCAGGTGGGTAACACAAAGTCAACTGACAGGCTAACCTGGAGAATATGGTAGGCAGATGCAAGATTTTTGTTTGCGCTCCAATCGGGAGTCATGCGAACGTGCCTGCACAGAGCGTCGTGCCTTAGCTTGTGGCATGGAGCCAGAGATAAACACTCCTGTTTCGCAGAGCACAGGCAGAGCTTAGCTCACGCCTGCCATCCATAAATTATATAGACACATTCTTGATTGTGAGTCTGAACCTTCTCTCCCTTCCGTATTTTACCTTTCCATACCTACACTGACATTCCTGAGGCTTATTTTCTTCTGAGGATCACACAGTGTTTTACCTCTTGGAGCTTAAAAAAATGTTAGTATTACAAAAATAATCTAATCAACATTCATTAGAGAGACAGAGGAAAAGTACTTGACTAGCTGATCTCTGTAGGCATTTAATTCTACAAGTTGAGTGTCTATTGTTTCAGTACAGCCCCAGAAATGTTCAGATTTTTATTTAAGAGCAGGAAATAACTGCAGTGTCTCAGCTTCATCCTTATACTCTAAGACTTCTAAGAGCTGTGGGTCATGGTCTGTCAGTAAAAAGGTAATTTTCCCTAGTTTTAAATACTTAGCACTTTCATAATGCCTCTTCATCTGATAGCTCTCAAGTACTTAACTGAGACAGGTTTCTAGGCAGGTAATGTGGTTTCTAGGTTACAGGCAAAGTGTAACTGAAAACTGTGACCTTCTCTGTTTAGTTTAACAAAAAGAAAAAAAAGGTTGGGAGGTGACTTGCTTACAGTCTTCTCATGCAGAAGCATGAGAAGAATATTGCTGGTAGAATAAGGCTTTTTAATCTAGCATGCTGGGATACAACAGAAGTCCAATGACTGAAAGATGACATTAGCTTTTAGAAAAGAAATAAAGCTCAGTCTTGGGTTTTTTTGTCTGTGGGGGGTTTTTTTGTTTGTTTTGTTGGGTTTTTTAAGTATTGTTATTAGAATGTCTTAGGAAGAAAAGTTGTCTTCCCCATTTAAAAAAAAAAAAAGATTAAGCATCTTGCGAAAAGCTGCAGTTACAAGTGCAATTCAAGAAGCCAGGGAAATGGAACAAAGTCTGAAAACTAAATGTAGACTATGTAGAAAACTAAAGGTAGGTCCCTAAAATTAGAGTAGGCCACTGCTGCGGTCGATGGGGATGCAGGCCTCCATTGGCTTGCCCACGTGTAGGTGTCTGGCACCGTTGGTGATGGGGTATCTAAGCCATGCACGCGGGGCAAGGAGGCTCTTTACGGTACCTGCGCGGCCTCCAGCTGCGGCTGGAGAAGAGCATGGATTTTCTGTAGGTCCTGCACCTTACTGGACAGCCCCGTGCAGATGGTTAGAGCGTTTCAGGCAGCACTGGGCATCTGTATTCAGGCTACTGAACTGAGCTCTAGGTTTCTACTTCAGTTTGAACTTAATTGCCGTTCAGGAACCATTCAGTGGATCTCCATGGATGGTAATGACAGCCTAGACACTTAAAAAGTTGTTTCACCTTTACTGACATTTTACTGCCTTTGTTATGCAGAAGGTCAAATTCAATTAACATAATAATTTACTTGACCTGAAAGTACATGATCCAAGTTGAAGACAGAAATGTTCACACTTGTAATCAGAGGGAAGAGAGGAGATATCTCATTTCTGAAGTGCTTAGTTAGAGGAGCTAGATTTGGCATGTTAAACTCTTTATCTACATTTGAGCCCTGATACTTACAGTTGTGTTTATACAATATATTTCATTATGTTGTTGATAGGAGGTTTGTATAATCATCTCTTGGTGGCATGAGCATCTCTTAGAATAAATAATATCAACATTTAATGTTTCCCTAGCACTGAGGTAGTCTTTAAAAAAATAAAATAATGATAAAATAATTGCTCTCGTCCACAGCGTTAGAATGTAAGATCTCACAGGCTTCTAACAGCTTGAATTTGCAACCCCAGCTTGATTTAAAGTAGGAAATTACTCTTTTAAAGCTCAATGATTTAAAAAAAAAAAAAAAAAAGAGAAAGAGAAAAACCTACAAAAAGAATCCCCAGCAAACAAACAAACAAAAAACAAACCCACTGCCGCAAGAAACTCCTCAAAACCTCAAAATAGCTGCATCCTGTGGGGCAATATTAGCAGGCACTTTCTCCCACAGTGCACGGGATTGCTGGTGATGGGAAGCCAGCGCGCTGGTCACAGCAGCTCTGTTACACTGCCAGTGTCCAAGCTGTCTGGTGCACTGTACCTGCTTTGCCCTACAAAGGGTTAGCAGATTTGCAGTGTTTGCTGAAGTGCTGCAAGAATATCATCTGCCAGCAACATGTCTCAAAGCACTTAGAAATGGGAAGCCGTGTAACAAGCAGCTCTGTTAGTTAAAGGATATATTGGGGATCAGTTCACCCACCAATGAAATACAATAGTCTCCAGGGTGAAATGCAGCAGCTGTTTAATACTTCACAGCAGCACCATGGGAGAAGTGAGGAACAGAGTTTGCAATTGAAACAGCAGGGGTAATTTAGGTAAGTAGGATGCAATTACCCAAGATGAATTTGGCCAAGACGCATGTTTTGTACCCCTACTTTTAGAAGGGAGGAGTAACCAAAAACTTTTTAGGCTCTTAGTGATTCAAATTAGCTAGGACACTGACTGTACGATGTCTCAGATTGTGCTGTTGCATCTACAGATGGTGTCCCAGGCTCACCTACTTTCTCTTGCCCTCAGGCTTTTGGTTCCTATTGTGAATGAGGAGAAAACACTGCCCATGGTATTTTTTTTTTCTTTAATATGTTTCCAAAGCTCTCATTTGGATATCCAAATTAAAAAGGGTGGAAGATGGTGATTGCAAAGTTTCATTTGTATTCAGAGATGCTTCAGGCAACTCAGCATCAAAATAGGATCCTCTGCTGACAAGTTTTTCAAGCTGGAGGTCATTCAAACTCAACTAATAGAGCAGGTTGGGAGTTGCTGAGGCTTGGAGAACAAGTGTGTATATAGGCTCAAGATGTGAAATTAGGAAACAAGAGGTTTTGATAATCAGGGAAAGATACTCAAAGAACAGCTATCATAAAGACTTACTGTTGCTGTAATCTAGTTTAGTTACAGTACAACTGGCAGGATTATTTATAGTCATCCATGCTACATTGGCATGCTACAGCTCACCCTCGTCACCAAAGCTATTATTTCTGGTTTAGTCTTCTGGTAAGAAAGTGAAGAACAATGTCTTAAAAATTAGCCAGTGACTCGAGGGGTTGCTCTCTGAGGAGGAATAGCATTGTCCAGCCTTTAGTTAAAGCAAGGTGACTGTCCAAGTTAAGGTAGAGGCGTAGGAGGTCCCGCTGTCCTGCAGTTAAATATCACACCTCCTGTCTTCACACTTGCTGACTGTGGTGGTGTTTCTCTTGTTGTGCTATGTCTGAGGTTTTAAAAGGTGAAAGCAACTGTCTGGGTGAAAGATCTTTATGTACTTGTGGGTTATCGATACTTGTATGTGGGATGGTTTGTCACAGAGATTCATTTAAACAATTTAGATAATCTGTTGTTAATAGGGTACATACTGACATGGCTGCCCTTCTGCAGCAAGTACATTCCTGTCTAAAATATGGAAAGTCCCTATTAGAGACATTGGGGTTTTTTTTTCTGTCTTACCTATCTTCTACTTTTTTTTTAACCTGTAGCTGTATCTGCTTTCTTTCTAAGGTTCCTTACTTTCATTCCGGCTTGTGCCAGAAAGAATTAGAGGGATTTCCATGCATTTTTTAACTCTCTTTAATGGAGCTGGCTGCTTTATGGGAGCTTTCTTTGTTCAGACAGCCCATGCAGGCACTCAAGGTAAGAATATGCTCATGACCGGTGTTCCTGAGCAGTTTTCTAATACTATTGATTTGGAGAATTAAGCAGCAGAATTAAAAGGGATGCCAAAGTTTATTGATTTGCTCTCACAATTAAGATGGAATTAAGATAAGAAATAGCCTTATAGCTGTGCTCATCCAATTTTAATGAGTCATCTTAGTTTTGATAGGTGGAGTAATTAGAGGATGGCATCTTGTAGGAAGCCCTCACCTCCAATCTCTATCCTTCTGTTCTAGAAGACAATAAAATAAATTAACTAGGAAGCACCTTTTTATGTTCATGAAGAAGTACGTTCATGTTAGCCATGCTTACATGGAAGCCTCTGGCATGAGGGCAAGATTAGTGCTTCAAAGAATGGAGAACATGCCTTTCTGTTCCACAGTGTCGTAGGGGGAAATAAGTTTGGGTTGAGTGTTTCAAAGCTGTCTAGGGAATTTGTTGCCCTAGACCCACAACTTCTCTCTTGCCGCCTTTACGCTTCTCCCTTTGCCCAGCTACTGGAAGCACCAGATTCTGTGAAAATGTGGTCTCGCTGTGGTTTTACCATTTTGCAATACTGCAATTCCCAGAGACTTTACTGTTTCAAAAGGAGTTATTTTGGATTCAGTCTGAGGAGTATTTAGTGTAAGCCCTGAACTGAAGATTTTTCTGGGTTGCTGACTTTCAAGATAGGCCAAGAGTTTCTTAAAGACTTTTTTCCATTGTTGATGAACCTTTTCAATACAGAAAAGAGTTGTTTCATAAGTAAATTTAAAAAGTAAAGCACTTGAGTTCCTGAACCAAAGGACAGGGATCCCTTTGTTCACGTATATGAAATAGTTCCACTAGCTGAAGCAGTACTTCTAAAGACGCTTTCTGTAGATAAGCTTTGCTGTTGCTGTGTTTCAGAGAACTGTTGTCTTGCAGAGCACAACTGCTGACCCCAATGCATGACACTGTTGCAATTACTGTGGCTGCAGAATTGTGTAACTGCTCCTGGTTAAGTTTTGGGTTTTTTCCTACATAAAGAACCACGTAACCTAAAACCAAGGGGAAGCTGGCTTTTTGGGTGTTTAAGTATGACAAGATATTTTAATTCATACTTGCAAGTTCTTAAATGAATGGTTCTTTGACATGCAACAATGTTTTTAAGTTAACAATTCAATTAACATTTTATTACTAGATATAAAAGCATCACCTAGAGATGGGTACAAACCCAGAACGCTTACCCAAATGAATCAGGCAAGGAACTATTAAGTACCAAGGCATCCAGTGCAGAGAGCAGAGCTCCCTCAATTTCCCCCCCAGTGAAATAGTTTTGGTTTGTTTTTTTTTTTTTTTTTTTTTTTTTTTTTTTAATTGGGTAATATGCTTTCAATCATAGAATCTTTAAGATTGGAAAAGACCTCTAAGATCATCAAGTCCAACCATCAAATGCAAATAACACTTCAAGAAAGACTATGTTGCTGAGTGGTTTTTTTTTCTTCCCTCCAAAAGTATGGGAATTTATTAATTTTCATAAGGTTGAAATGTTTTGGTAAAATTGACATATTTTATTGCAATGTGACTTTGGATATAATTAAATATTTATAAAATAATTAAGCATAATGTCAGCATCAAAACATTGTGACTGTGTTGTGCCACTATATATGTAATTTATTCCTTTATTGGATATTTTTATACAAAGCAATAGAGGAAATCCACTTTTGCCTTTGGTTCACAATTCAGTAGGTTTTTGACTAATTTTATATCAAGGTGATTTTTTTTCTGTCAGTCTATATGAAAACACTTAATTGACTAAAAAAAGAAAATGTTCATTTCTTGCCAGAAATACTGTTTTATCACAGCCTTCAAATTCTTATCCTGACTGGGACAGAGGAGCCTGAATTCTCCCAGTTCTCCACAGACTGCAGTTGCCATATTCTAACTCTTTTTACTCAAGATTTTTGAGCAAACTGAAAAAGTTTCCTGGGTAAAAAATTCCTTACTTCAATGAATTTAGATGGCAAACTTCTCTACTTATCTTTGGGGAGGGAAAAAAAGAAAAAAAAGTTGCTGCCTTTAACTTTGTCAGATCTGTGGTTCCTGTAGATGTAATTGACCGCACCGTTATCCTGAGCAAAAGTCACTCTTAGATTTCCAGGGGATTCAGCAACAGTCTGTACTCAGATTAAGGTGCTGTAATGGCACTGAATAAGCTCCTAAATAGGGGAAGTCCTCTTAAAAACTTGAAAAACTTTAGAGAAAATATAGTGAAACTTTTTTAATGTTTGCTCTGTTGGTCTAGTTGGAAGCGTTAGAGATTACTTTCCCTATTAGTATGTAAACAACATATTATTGGACTCTCACATTTTATTTCTAAAAATAAGTGGAATCACACCGGGTGTCTCTTTCCCAGTGTTCCCTGCCTGAATGAGATTAATTATTACAAGTTACCATAATTCATGCAATTCACAGCTTGTAAATAATGGAGGTATTCCTGTATCTTAATTTGTGTTATAAGGCTTCTAACAGAAGACTTAGACTACTCCTCTACTCATCCCAGCTGGACTGGTGAGTCAGCAGCACAAAAATCAATGTAGGCTTGGGATCAGACTTCTGGAGCTGGATGTAGACTATAACAAAACAAAGAGACATTAAGGCTTGGCTTTCTTTTTTCCTGGTTTAATAGGAAATGTTATGTACAAAATTCTCCTGTTCCATTGGTATTTTTCCTAAACTCTTCCATTGTCCTTCTTGTGGTGTGCTTTGGTGTTTGTGAAGAAAAGATTAAGACCAGCAAAATAATATTTTTTTAAATTTATAAAACCAAATGGTTACTTATTGAACATTCTAAAGATGACAGTGCTTCAGAGAATAGAATTGTGACCTCTTTTAGGTCAAATTAAGGTGAAATGACACAAATTAAGCTCTCATTACTCACATTTGGGGGGGGGGGGTTCAGCTCTGTTTAAAGAGCTTGTAAAACATTCAATATCTGGACAATTTATGGAACTTGGGATAAAGCAAACCAAGTGGAACTGTTTTCTTTTTCCCTAAAAAATGTATATTGGAAGAACAAATTTCTTTCTCTTTTGCTGAAAGAAGATGATAGTGTTTATGCAATGGTTTTGTAAGATTTAAGAAGGCTTATTGTGCGACTCTTGGTCTATGGGTGTTTTTGTCTTGTCCCATGATTCTTGTTTCACTAAAACCTGAGCCAAGACTATTTCTGGTTCTGCCATCTCTAAGCAATGAGACCATGTTTGCCATGAAGCAATTCAGGATACAGCGAAGTAGATCCTCCAGAGCGTATTTTGAAGTGCTGAAGCACAGAGGGTGTTGACAAAATTTAAACATTTTTATATTCTTTCTCATGTCACTGGTTTAGAATTTTATTTGGGTTTTTATTGGCAAAGTTGATCAGATATCAGTCACAGTCAAAGCTGCATTAATCATTTTTAACGCATCTATGGAGGATGGTGTGAATATGATAAAATAAGACTTTTTTAAAAAATCTGACGAGTGCAAACAGATGACGGGTGACAGTGATATTTTCAGTACAAGCTGGGAAACTGCTTTCTTTTGGATCTCTTACCTCTCCTAACATTTTAACGGAAGAAGATGCAAGACAAAACCTGTCCTTCTATGCCAATCATTTCAGAATACATTTCTCTAAAAATATTAATGTAAATATGTAAGGGGGGGGAAAGGTGACAGAGGGAGGAAACTGGGAAACTGCCCCAGACATAGTTTTCATGCTTGTATGTAGAGAACCGGAGGGGTTTTGTGGGCTTTTTTTTTTTTTTTTTTTCCCCTCCCCCCACTTTGGAACCTTGTGTGATTCTAAATACCAGAGATGATAAAGCTAAAGGATATTTCTTGCAGTCCAGATGGTGGTGTCCACTGGTGCCTACTTAGCTAATAAGGATTAGAAGCAGACTGAGACTTTAATTTGGATATGATTAAACACTAAATATATGCCTGCTAACTTGATGAAGTGATCTTAGAAAAGGATTGTATCATCTTCTATATGAATTAAATTTTTTATAATTATAGTCTAGGTTGCAGGATAGCTGTAAAAATGTGTGAATCATACAGAATAGACTAACTTCTGGCATGGGACTGTTTTGCTTTGTCTTCTGTGTTTTCTCAGTACTAAAATAAGACTTTGTTATTCAGTAAAGAAACTAAATGCATTCCTGTGTAACTTTAGGCTCTGTTGTGAATCCCATGAGAGCTCCAAGGGCACCATCATAACGACAGATACCTTGTGCGCACTAGTACGTCACAGGTTGGCTTACAACCCTCTCCACATCTTCTTTCATGGCTAGTGGTGTCAGCAGTTTGTCACTCTCGGTTGTCCACCAGAAGCAGCACAAGGAAAGTGTTTTTGCCTGTGCTCTAATCCCTGCTTCACCTACTTTTCTGCCTGTGTTGGTAGGATCAGGTGTTTTCTCTTGGTGTTGCATAATATTCCTCCTTGTTGTACTACCTGAGCATTTTTGATGCGAAATCCATAGGACTGCAAAATGTCAGTGAAAGTTTACCAAGCACTTTATTTCCATGACATATAGGATAGCAGGCTTGAGGAACTGACTCTGCCTAGACTTAATCTTCTAATTTGTTCTAAATTTGCCATGAAATGCATAACAGATTCACCTCTAACCAATAAGAAAAGACTCTTTAAAATATACACAGCTAAAGGAAACTTCTGATTCTCTGTGGTGACTCATGCTACAAAGTATTTCCATTGTTGGAGTAAAAATGGAAATCAGGAGCTTGTTGTAGAAAATTAATTCCCAGTGAGCAATTATCTATGTGACAAACCAACCTTGTAATTGGCACTTCTGTTGGCAATCTCCATAGAAAAGTAAAGGATTGACAGAACCCAAAGGCAGCGTCTTTTGGGGGAAAAGTGAATTGTTAGCATATTGCATGCTGATTCAAGAATGAGAGTGTGCTGGACTTCTCAGACACAATAGTGCCCAGGGCATCTTACTCCACCAAAACCAAACAAACTGGCCCAATAAGTTCCTGATGTTCATGGCTGAGAGTAAAATCCTGATAGTACAAACCCCAAACCCAGTGAGTGGAGGGTGCTGAAGTCTGCAGATGGCTTGTGGAAGGTGTTAGTGGGGTAAGGGGTGACAGTGTCTCAAGGGAGTTTCACTGCCTGAAACACATGGTTGACGTTTTAACACGGATGGCTGTTCTCCCAAGGCTTCTTGCCTGCAGAGAGTTCTCTGTGCAGTGAGTGTAAGTAGAAGAAAATGTAGTCCAGGTCTATCCCCTCTTCCATGGAAAACCAACTTCCATTTTAAAAGAAAAAGCGGGG